>RJWM01016229.1:0-35080 GCA_004363535.1 Dasyprocta punctata | reverse complement strand
TCGGGAGGCTGAGGTAGGCGGAGCGTTGTGAGTTCGAGGCCAGCTTGGGCTACAACGTGAGCACAAGGCTGGCCTGAGCTACGTAGTGTGACCCTGCCTCAAAAAACCAGGGCTGGGAGTTTGGCTCAGTGGCTTAAGCAACTGCCCTGGCAGGTGTGAGGTTGTGAGTTCAATCCCCGGTGCCACAAAAAAAAAAAATAAATAAATAAAAAATAAAATAAAATAAAATAAAATGGCTACAGGAATTAATACCTTTATACTGTACTACACAGACAAATATAATTATCCAAGTAGCTACCATACTTAAACTAATCTTTTATTCAATTTCTGAATGTTCTGTAAGGATTTAAAATACTTTAGCACTGGAATAATCACATTTAAACTGCTGATTTCCTTCTTTCTTTTTTTTTTTGGTACTGGGGTTGGAACTTATGACCTGACGTTTGCCAGGCAGGGACTTGTGCCGCTGAGCATAATCCCCAGCCCTGCTGAATGAATTCTACTGTGATAAAATTAAATACAGCAGTGAGGAAGCATTTATATCCTACCTTTGAACAGAATGATCCTTGTAGAATAAAACACAATGCTCCTTTTGGGTTCAGTACACACAACACAAGGTACCCATCCCCTCTGCACGAGATGCTGTTTAGAGACTACAGTCACATGGGCAAAAATGGGAAGCTGTAACAGATTATTCCTTCACTAAGAAAATCCAGATGAGCTAAGAAATAACTAAATGGCTGAAAATTTCCACAAACTGACAAAATGTGCCAAAAAAGTTTGTATTAAACTTTGTTTTTAGCATGTTTAAATATATCAACTGTAAAGCAGGGATGATCTCTTCAAGGTTAGAACTACTGGTGACCCAACTCCCTTGTTCTGAAATATAATTGAACAGTCATTTGTTTTCCTCTGCATGTGGTAACCACCTCAAGTCTGGTCTTCATCCCTCTCTTAACTGTTTAGTGACTGGTATCTCAGGAAGGAGCAAAGTTAACTGCACAGATATATCAGCAACACAGACGATGCATGCAAGCCCTATCTGATTCTGCCTGTCATAGCCACTCATCTCCTGTAGCCTCGGATAAGCTGAGGATGAAGATCAACAGGGTGTGCTACTGGAAGGTCAGTGTCTGCTCCCACCTCTGCCTATGGAGACAACGGAATGCTGCTGCTCCCCTCACAACAAACTAGACACGCTCCAAAGGAACCACGTACCTGAAGAGCTGGACAAGTACCTCCTGCACTTTAATGGTCCCAGACTAGGATATGACTCATGCTCATAGGTGAGATGTGGGGCTGAGCCACAATCTACCCATGAAAAGTTTGACTCTATACTCCATTGACAGCAAAGGTTCTCGCTTCCGTGAGCCAGTCAGACCTTACTAAAGATACCAGGCTTAGGGATACCTTAGACAGCTTCCCAAAGCATGCAATGCATGGCAGACAGAACCAGCAGAGGGCAGAGCACACAGAGCAAGGGGTCCAGGGCCAACTGCTGACAAGGCCCTACTGCATCTCAGGGTTGTATCCAGAGTTGTAGGGTGGGGCAGGAGGTCTCCGCAAGGGACTGCACTGCCAGGGATCCTCCAAAGACAACCACACAACTGCGGGCTATCACCTTACTGGCTTTTTCCTCTTCAGGTCCTCCCTTACAGGGTCCAGCACAGCAGAAGCCAAAGAGAGAAGATGAACCAGGAGGCCAACAGTGTCAGCTTTCCCACTGCAGGCTGCAAGCTTGAAACAGCCTGGGCTGACAAAGGGGAAATTCCAATTTCAGATCACTGTAGAATTTGATTATCTTGATAGTATTCTGGACAGCAAATGTACCCTAAACAGAACTTACTCGATAAACTGCACACACTATGTAAATTTCAGCTAGTGCAGGTGGGAGGGTGGCACCACCAAGGAAAGGGTATAAGGGTATGTATGACATAGCTGCCTGTGCTTGGTGTAAAGGTTAAATAAATTGCGACTCCCAAATTCTTATGTTGAACTCCTAATCCCATGTGACCTTGAGAGACAAGAGTCTTGTCAAAGATCATGAAGTTGAAATGAGTCATCAGAGTATTTTGTAATCCTTTATGGTTGCCTTACAAGAAGCGGAAACACACAGCCAGGGAGCACACCGTGTAAACCCAAAGACACGGATCATGTGAGGCTTTTATAAGCTGAGGACCCCCGAAGATGCCAGCAAGTTACAAGAAGCTGGATGAGAAGCATGGAACAGACTCTGACACGGCCCACAGAAGGGAGCAATCCTGTTGGCCTGCTGATTTCTCACTCTAGGCTGCACAACTATGGGACAATACATTTCTATTGTTTAAGCCATCAGCCTGTGGTAGCTGATTAGAGCTGCCCTAGCAAACTGGTACACTCAACTTCAGAGCTGTTTTCACTTACAACAAAATGTGCTATACTCCTGGCTGAGTCTACTGTGCTGAGCCTAGTCCTCTGAAACTAATCACTGTGAGATAAATTAAGTCAGTAAGAAGTTGAGAAACCAAACTCAAGACCTGTTAAGCAGGGCATGGTGGTGGCACACCTGTAACCCCAGCACTTCTGAGGCTAAGGCAGAAGTGCTGAGTTAAAGGCCAGCCTGGGCTACAAAGCCTAAAAAAAAAAAAAAAAAAAAAAAAAAAAAAAAAAAAAAAAAAAAAAAAAAAAAAAAAAAAAAAAAAAAAAAAAAAAAAAAAAAAAAAAAAAAAAAGAAAAAAGAAAAAAGAAAAGAAAAGAAAGTAGTAATAATAGTCAAGACCTGTTAAATACAACATGAGACCCTCTATTGATTTCAATCAGAGGTATTTCTTTTTTTTTTCCCCCGGCACCGGGAATCAAACTCACAACCTCGCATCTGCCAGACAGGCACCTAAGCCACTGAGTCAAACATCCGGCCCTAGTTTTTTGAGGCAGGGTCTCACTATGTAGCTCAGGTCAGCCTTGTGCTCGCGTTGTAGCCCAAGCCGGCCTCGAACTCACAACGCTCCACCTACCTCAACCTCCCGAGTGCTGGGATTAAAGGTGTGCGCCACCACGCCCAGCTGGTATTAAGGATTTCTTGATCTTAAATCTTGGTTTCAACTGATATAATTACAGGAAAAAATGAGAAGAATGGTGACAATTGCAGCTATGCACCTTCTTTCCTAGCAGCTGCACAAAACAAAAAAAGATAAAGAACAGGCATATGAATGTGATGTTTCGGGACTGCTATAAAAATATTTAATTCAGCCATGCATGGTGGTGCATGCCTGTAATCCCATCACTCTGGAGGCTGAGGCAGCAGGATCACTGCAAGTTCAAAGCCAGTCCAGGTTACAAAGTGAGTTCAAGGCCAGCCTGAACTGCATAGTGAAACCCTGTCTCAAAAAGATAATAAATAAACAAACAAAATAAAACAAAACAAAAATCAATTCAATCGATCTCTGATCTGTTTTGTAGTACACACTCCTCAACCCCAGCTGATTAAATCAGAGCTTTCATTTACTGAGCACTTCTCTTAACCAGGCCTGGTACTGTTTTCCAAGCACAGTGGGTAGGAGCTCAAACTCTAGATCAGCTGATACCCACTTATCTGCTAGGATATTTTAAACAAGTTACTTAACCTCTGTGAGATTCACTGTCCTACATCTACAAACATTGGTATCACAAGGGACTGGGAGAATTAAGGGAGATAATGCACGTCAAGCACTTACCACAGTACCTGTGAGGACAGAAATGCTCAGTGATTTTTTTTTTAATCATCAATTTCATTGCACAGAACTCCTCTACAGAGCTGCAATTTTAATGTTGCCCATGGGAAGCCAAGAGCAGGTACAGTCAGATCTCCATTTCCCATGGTTACCACAGTTACAGCCTGAATGGCATCCTTACAGAGAACACTACCACTGCAGCTCATGGATGCAAACAGCCAAAAAGAGATGTGATGGCCCAGGCCTCTTCAGTTAACTGCTAGCCACTGTTTTATTGCAAAAAGGCCAAAGAGACTCTGAAGCAGTCTACTTTTTTCCTAGAACTAAGTAAAAATACCCATCAAAGTCTGGATTTATTCCAGCTACCTGATTATATCGCTACAATATACTGAAGTAACTGCCCTTACGTCTATTAACTGAAGTCCACGTTAAATGCAGTATATGTCAGTGACATCAAATCCACATGTAAATCAGTGTTGAAAATATACACCCATCATTCATTCATTCATTCATTCAGGATTTCCTAAGGCAAGGTCTCACTGTGTACTGCAGGCTGGCCTTGAATTCACAGTGATCCTCCTGCCTCAGACTTCGGAGTGCTGGGATTAGAGGCATGCACCACCATGCTCAGTAACACTCAATTAAAAAAAAAAATCTCAGTTATTTTTAAGTGGGACAGAGTTAGCTTTTCATTTCCAATTATAGTTGCCAAAAATACTGGGCTATTTTAGACCTGGATAAAAAATTTCTGGTGCCACAGTTGTTATTTTGAGGAGTCCATAATTCTAAGCATGGTCTGTAGCCTGACAGAATTAAAGAATAAATACTCTTTATGTGGGGTTCTGAGAACTTTTTATAACATGATAACCCTGAAAATCTCTTATACAGTAGAATAACATTCTTATAATTTTATCCTATCAACTAAGTATCAGTGTAATCCCAGAAATATTCATTAGTTAGGAAACAAAGACACCACATTTGAATGCAATCAACGGAGTCACTTTAGAATTCTGAATTTAAGTTACTTAAGGGTCAGAAATGCACCGAATTGAAAAACCTGGATTTAGAAAAAAAAATCTAGATTAAAAATTAAGAAGAAAACTGTAGAATCTCATAATCATGAAATATTTATTTTTGAAAATCTAATACATTAAATATTTTTAAATTTATCAACTGAAAAGCTAAAATTTCAATCAGAAAATGATTATGTAACAATTTCTGTCCACAGAAAACAATTAGGATGTCTTAAGTAGTATTTTCATTTCTATGATTTTATACTATCTTTTTCTCAACTTAAAATATAAGCAGGATGCTTGTTTATCTGGCAAGGACTGAAAGAGACATTTTTTGTCAAAGCAATTATTTGCCTTGAAGACAGAACTAACAACTGAAACCGCACTTCAGCTTTGTTGAAGAAACTAAAGGGTAATCTTGTTTCTTCCCACAGCTGTATGAAAGCTGAGCAGAGAAGGGTTTTGTTTTGGGTAAAGCACATTCTATCCCAATACCACAAACCCCACCCACAGTTAGTAACCTCTAGAAAGAGGCATGATTCAACAGTCATGAAGGTATTAAGCAACAACGTTAGTGTTTTCTTTCTGTAGTATTTTTCCTCTATTTGGGTTCAAAACTATCCAAAGCCTATCCTGCATTCTTGCTCCATAGAGGGTGCAACAGAATTCACTCTGCTACTCCTCTCCAGTACACTAGGGTTAGGCTTGCAGCTCAGTTCTTACCCTGTCTAAACATTTGTTTAATATACTCATGCCAAGAGCTCTGCTAGAAGGCTCTGGTGACACACACAAGCTCCTGACTTGGAAGGTCTCCTGCAGGAGACAGACAGTAAGTACAGTTACAGTATGACTGGCTGGCATCAGTTCAATTTTCACCTCCTTCCTAGACATCTCCATTACCCTTTTTATTAAACTTCACTATTTATTTTTCTGAAGTCTTATATATATTGTTATTATTACTTTAAAGATTAACATATGGTGGTATAACATGATGGTCTTTATCCCTGGTCCCTCGCAGAGCTCCAAAAACCCTTCGAATTTTCTGAATGCTAACAGTAAGCCCAACTGATCATGAGCCCAAGTTGATCATACCTCAGTTTATGCTAATGAAGTAACTTAGGATAGGATCCCATGGCCTCAGGATGAGGTTCCTCACCAAAAAACTTCGCTGACCAAAGGGATTAGATTCTAGAACATTTGCCCCTATCTACACACTTCTGGGGATAGGGAAGTGGAACTGGGGCTCTAGGGATTAAACATAGGGCCTTACACACATAAGCCAAGTGTTCTAACAAACACTAAGCTGCCTCCAGCCCAGAAAATGAGCTTTTTATCTGAGGAAATTTAAGAACTTTTAAAGGTGGCATCTTTCCTAAATTTCAAAAGTCTATACATTTCGAAGATTCCTGTAAGATAGATGTTCATCCATACCAAGAGAACCAACCTAGGAACATTGCACTTTGTCAAAATTCTGTTGGAAAAATCATTTCCAAATGGTTCTAGATAGGAATGTTTTAGAGCTAATGCTCAAGTCTATGGCCTTTTTAGCTCTCATGCTCAAAAATTCTAAAATTTCAAATACACTGTATTAAAAAAGACGATTTACTCACATTTTCAATCTTTGATTCTTCCATTCCATTCGTTCACTAAGCATTCAGCCCCCTACTCCATGTCTAGCACTGAGACATATCCCCACCCTCAAGTACCTGTCCTAGTGGAAGGGAAAGACAAGCAGAGACAGACCAGGGACTTCATGATAGCCCCAAAAGGACAAACAAAATGCTGTCCTAGGTAGAGCTCAAATCAATTAAATTCAGCAACCAATTCTACAAATTTAGAATTTATATAATTATGTAGTATTTATTGGCTTATTTTATATAAAAGACAATGCTAAGTACAAGAAAAATGAAGGCAAAACAATCCACAAAACTTTTAATCTAGTATGGAGTATTAAATGTAACTTCCTGTTATTCAAATATAGATATTTTATATAAGGCAGAGGAGATATAGATACCACAGAAACAAATTACTAAACCTTGAAAGGAGAAAGACTAGGGGAAGCGACTTTGAAGCAGGCTGGGCTGGAGATGAAGCAAAGATAAAGAGGAAGTTATTTTTAGTGACGGAAACTACCAGAATGCAGATGCACAGAGGTGTGGTATTCTGAGAATTTTAGCAAGCCCAGTTAGCTGAAGTGTTGTGTGTGCATGAACATATTTGAACTGGAAGCTTACTATGATGGAATAGAGAATAAGGTACCAATGGGCCCCAGTTCTCATAGGTTTAAGAGGTGCCACAATGACAAAGATAATATTCTCTCAATGATCCCCCGGTATCCTAAAGGCACTCAAGCCTTCTCATGATAGAGGGATCAATAGTGTGCAGTTTTTAGAAGGTTTTAAATTTTATATTTAAAGATCACAATAGATCAGCATCTATAAACTACAGCATGGAGGCCAAACTGTTTGTTTTTGTAAATAGTCTTACAGGAACACAGCCATGTTCACACTCATTTTTATGTATTTTCTATAGGTGCTCTTGTACAATGACAAAACTGAGTATAACTGCAAAAGAAACTACATGGCTCCAAAGTAAAAATATTTTACTATTTTCACAAAAAAGTATAAATAGTCAGGTCATTGGTCTGTTAAATGTGAATAGTTTATACAAAGGTCCCTATGAGACTCAAATGTCTAAAATTTATACACGGCCTGAATCTTCTCCAGCAACACTTGTGGTTTCACTCCATAATTACTAAAACAACTTAAATCTGGGAAATATTCATCTTGGCCATAAGCTTCTTTCTTGGAAAAGCACAGTATCTACAGCATGTTTATCTCCCTGGTATCTTCTCTGAAAGAAGCCTGTCACTAAATGCAGTTCTAGTCCACTACTTGGCAAGACTTACTGTGTGACAGTGGTACTCAACCCCAGCTCAGTAAACACTCGGGGAGATTCTGGAAAGTGACGTCAAGTACCTGCCACTCCCCTATACTCATTTTTAACTGAGTCTGATGTGGAGCTTAGCTGATCCTAGTGTACATCAGGGTTGAGAAGACTGCTGCATAATACCTCTGCTTATCATAACTAATTGATGAATTGGCAAGCTTCGGCCAGGTTAATGTGATTATTCTGATTTTAAAGCCACTTAAGCCATGCACTGCATAATAACATTTTGGTTAGCAACAGACCTGACATGACAGTGATCCCGTAAAATTATAATAAAGCTGAAGAATTCCTATGGCCCAGTGATACGGTAGCCGGGATAATGTAGTGCAGCGCGTTGTTCACGTGGCTGTGCTTGTGGCGATGCTGGTGTAAACAAGCCTACTGCACACGGAAAGGTCATGCACATCCAATTATGTACACACAGTACACAGCACTTGATAATGACACAATGTTACTGGTTTACATATTTACTGTAATTTCTTCGGTTAATTTTTGTGTACTTTAATAGAATTATGTCAGCAGCAGCCTCATCTTCTATTTAGTACACTGCCTGACTGAACCAAGAGGCCATCTGGGGTGACTGAACTCTACTAGGCAGGCTTGTAGATACATGAGGTGTTACAGGTTTGTTAGCATTCCATTACTAAAATAAAGCACCTGAGATTAACTAACTTTAAAGAAAAAAGGCTTGTTTTAGCTCAGTTTTGGAGGCTTCAGTCCATGCTAACTGGCCCCTTTATGTGGACCTGTGGGTAAGGCAGCAATCACGGCAGGGGTACACAGTGGGGCAAAAGGGCTTACACTTTGGGCTGGGGATATAGCTCAGCGGCAAAGCACCTGCCTGGCAAGCGCAAGGTCCCAAGTTTGATCCCCGGTACAAAAACAAAACAAAACAAAACAAAAGTGCTCACCTCATGGCCGTGCACACAGGGGCAAGGCCATGGGCCCACAATCCCCTTGATACCCCCAGTGCCCTAAGGACCTCCAACAACGCCCCAATTCACAAAAGTTCCACCACCTCCCCACAGCACCACCCTTGGGACCAAGCCGTTAACAATGGACCTTGGGGGCCATTCAAAATCCAAACTAGTATTCTGACCTGCCCTCACAGATTCATGTCTGCCTCACAATTCAACAGGTTTTCAGTCCATCGCCAAGAAGTCCCACACATTGTTCACTTCCAGCATTGCTCAAAAGCCCACATCCAGTAAAGTGAACTGTGAGCCGCTGTAAAAATCCAAAATATTTACATACTTCCAAGATACAGGTAGGACAGGGGTAAGGTAAATAACCCTATTCCAAAAAGTAGGCACAGAACACAGACGAGGGATGAACCCAAAGCAAAACTGAAACCTAGCAGAGCAAATGTTAAAACCCTGTGTCTGGCATCGTGGCTCACTGCAGCCCACGTGGGCTCTCTGTCAGGCAGGTTTTACACGGTGCCTATAGCTTCCCTCAGAAGGCGCGGGGCATTGCTGGCACCTCCCACCTCCTGGAGTCTCCACTACACCCCTGACTTCACAGCTCCATGTGTCACACTCTGTTGGAGGTTGCCTGCGGGGACTCTGAACCTCCCCATCATGTCTGACCTCTTAGGCTTTTCTTTGAAATCTTAAGTCAAAGCCTCCAGGACCCCATAACTTTTGCATTCCACATGCCTGTAAAAACAGCATCACATGAACGACACCAACATCTGCTGCCATCAGGAAGAGCACCTGGGCCTGCTTGAGCAACAGCTGCAACGGCCTCTGAATGCCCTGTCAGCTGAATATGGGAAGCAATTCCTGAGGTCACCACCTTTCTCCCATAAAGGATTCTGCCGCAGCAAGTCTGAAACAACTGCATCTCTGAGATGCCCTTGAGGCTTCTTTCCTATTGTCAGGGTGTACTTGACTTTTTAATTGTTGATAGCAACTGTTGTAAAACAACTGCAGTAAATGTGCTTCTTTTCTGGCCAAGTTGCAAATGTTCCAAATCTATTTACTGTTTATCTTTGCTCCTGAATCTCACTATAAATTTAACTATAAGCAGCCAGTAATACCCAGGCTGCAGCCCGCATGCTGAACAGCCTTGAAATCTTCACCATCAGATAAACTTTAAAACTGGCCTCCCAAAAAGTACCAGGGCCTGAACAAAATGCACCTACATTCTCTGCCACGGTGCTATGAGGATAGCTTCCAGTCTGATTCCCAACACAGCCCTCATTTCCATCTGAAACTGAGGTAGGATATAAGAAATAAAAGATAGGTAGAAAAGAGGCAAGAAAACCATAACTAAAAGTTGTACTTTGTAAAACAACCACAACTTCCAGGACTTGTAAGTCACACGAGACAGCCCCGTGCTGACATTCCTTGGCTAGATTTATACTCCTCCCCTACCAGAACCATTCCTACAAGGCCATAAATTGGCCCAATTAAGAGAGTTAACAAGCCGGGCGTGGTGGCGCATGCCTTTAATCCCAGCACTTGGGAGGCTGAGGTAGGAGGAGCGTTGTGAGTTCGAGGCCGGCTTGGGCTACAACGCAAGCGCAAGGCTGGCCTGAGCTACACAGTGTGACCCTGCCTCAAAAAACTAGGGCTGGGAGTTTAGCTCAATGGCTTAAGCGCCTGACTGGCCGGTGAGAAGTTGTAAGTTCAATCCCCCTGGTGCCGCAAAAAACAAAAAAAAAAAACTTAACAAAGGCTGAGTGAGTCCAGAGAATGTTTAAATCATCTACTTGAAAAAAGCAAATGAACAAAGAAACATGCCTGCAAATGGGCTGGGTTTTTTGGTGGGTGGCACTTTCTTCCTTTTTCCCCCTTGAGACAAGTATATCTGTTTCCAAACTGTACTGCGTCTCATTTCTCTCAGCATCCACACTCTCCTAGAGTGCGTCCTATCATCTCTGTCTTTATCTAATAAATGCTACTCATGCTTCTTTCTGATGTATCTTTGAAAATTCTCTTTCTGAGACAGGAGTCAGTGAATCTGTGGGGGTGGGTTAAGTTTGGGAAACTTGGATACAGACCAGTGACAAAGTCACATCAGCATCACCTTTACTGTATGTATTCCTATCAGCATGCTAATTGTCAGAGCCCCACCAGAATCACCAGTTAAACTCCATTCACAAAATTGTAGGTTTGTTTTATCCTGCTCATCCTGTAAACCAACTCCAAAGGCTCCTCTAGTCAAATACATAGTAACAGCAAAGACCATCAATTTTCTTTCTTTCTTTTTGGTCTTTTTTGAGGTTGGCCTTGAACTCACTTTGTAGCTCAGGCTGGCCTCAAACTTGCAGTGCCCTGCCTCAGCCTCCTCAGTGCTGCACCAATTCTCTATGTTAGCTTCATGTTACTATAACCAAACACCAGAGATAGCTTACAAAGAGAAAAGGTCTACTTTGCTTGGTTCTGGAACTTTCAGTATGCGATCAATAACCCTGCTGTTATGACCCTGTGATACGACACATCATGACACCAGTTCACAGTGCAGGAAAACCTCTCACCTCACCGCCAGGAAGCAAGGGGGTAGGGTGCTGTGGTCCCATGGTTACTTGAAGGCCTGCCCCCAATGACCTAAGTATCTTCAACAAGGCTTTACCTCTCAAAGGTTCTACCATCTCCCAGCAGTGCCATGCAGGACCAAACATTTAACACTTGGGCCTTTGGGGGATATTCAAGAGCCAAGCTATGGCAAGTATCAGAGGATGAGTAAGGGTAATTAATACCTGCCAGCTCTTAGAGTAAAACATTCATTTGAAAGACCCAAGCCTGTAGGAAATGAGCACACATTTTAGATGAAATCTATGAGAAATCTAAAGGATTTATAATTTAGAAACTGTAAAGGGCTGCCCTTAAAAGGGAAGCGGTGGTGTTCACATATAGTGGTCCAAAATTTAACACCCTCTAGAAATGATAAAAGTTTACTGTTAGAAAGGACGGGTGTCTCTAATGGAGTAGCTGTAGACTTGGGAAATCTTCCCTGGGAGACCTAATGGGCTTAAATTTCATAAAGCCAAGTTTAGAATGAAGTAGAGTGTTCAGATCCTGAACTTTGTCTAAGAACAACTTAGAATCCAAAGTGTATTAGTTTTCTATGGCTGTATAACCAGTTACCACAACCTTAGTACCTTAAAACACACTCATTAGCTCACAGTTGCATAGGTTAGAAGTACAGATGGATCCAGAGATCTTTACTTAGGGTCTCGCTAAGGCTTACGATGAAGGTGCTAGCTGGGCTGGGCGCTTGCCTGGAGGCACTGGGAACAGATCAGCTTCGAGCTTGTTTAGGTCCCTGGCAGTAACTGGGTCCTTGAAGTCTGCAGGCCTGAGTCTCCACATCTGCTCACTGTCAGACGGGGCTGCTCTAATGCTCCTTAAGACTGCCAGCATTCATGTGGCCCCCTCCATGTCCAAAGCCAGCAACAGGCATTCACCCCTCAAATCTCTTGACTTCCCTTTCTGCTGATTCAGAGAAAACTCTTGCTCTCATAGAGCTCATGTTAGACCAATTCAGATCATCCCTTTACCTACTGTAAGGTTGACTGGTTAGTGACTTTAATAACATCTGGAAAATCCTTTTGCCATGTAAGATAATCGTAGGGTAGAGACAATGCAAGGTAGAAAGTCACTGGTGCTCATTTTAAGATTCTGCCTACAATTTGCAAAAAACTGACCTTGTTTTGTCAGTTTAGGAAAAGTAAACTTCCTAGGTGTCAAATACGGGAGAGCATCAGTAACCTCTAACTAAATTCAAAGCTTCAACACTAAGGGAAATAGAATTGTTCCCAACGTAGGCAAAGTTCTCCAATGTGGATTTACTGAATTTACTTGGGATTTCTTTCTTCTTTTTTAAGGTCACAGAAAATTTTCACATAGGCCTTCAATTTAACAGGGGCCATATTTTTAAACAGTGATAGAGACTGAACCCAGGGCCCTGCACATGATAGGCAAATACTCTACCACCAGCCAGTCCTTGAGGGATCAATGCTTATTCATGTCCTAAGTACTTATTAGCTACAAGTTTATAGCTAAGTGTGACGTTGGCAGGCAAAGTGTGGTTGGAGGAGATGGGTCACTGGGGATGCGGCCTAGGTCTTTCTCCCTCCGTCTTCCCTAGATCTTGATCCCCCATCCCACTTTGAGCAACCCACTTCTGCCATGCCAGTCTTCCACATTGTCGTGCCTTGGAACCAGCGGTCTATGGGCTAAAACCCCTACAAACTGTGAGCCAAAATAAACCCCTCTCAAGTTGTGGATATTGGATTTTGAATATTGTGTCTCAGAGATGACGCAAGTAACTAACACAGCTACTCGTGTCAATTGTGAAACCAGGGTTAATCATGTACCTTGCATACCTGGACACAGAATTAATCCAACAGTATGAGGCAAGAGAGATAACTTCTCAAGGATGGTGGGGGGGTTACATGACCCTTTAGTAAAGAAAATTAGAAAGTTTCAATCATTTAGTTGCTCCAAGGCAGGGCTGTCTAGTCTGTTGGACAATGGTTTCTTCTTAAGCATTCTTTAAACTACTTTTCAAGTTGAGCATGTGGCTCAGAGCACTGCCTAACCTTGAAAATGTGAATATCAGAGTGAGCTTAATGGTCTCCACTAGAAGAGTCTTAAAATGGGTGACTCAGGAATGGATTTATTAATCTGAAAGGAGAATTCACCTGTTTATGAGCAGAAATTATTGGCATGGGTTAGAAGCATTTACTATTAAACTGAAGAGTAGTTCTGCCTGTGTATCTGCCTGGAAGGCAGCATTATTAATTCTGTCCTTCGGCTCCTTACATGCTTGGAATGACTTTTCTGGATTAGGTAAAAATATTATGCTGAAAATATTCTTTAAGCAATTCTGAGAGTTTTGTTTTTCATTCCAATTACACACTGCAGCCAAATTTCCTTCTGCAGAAACTTAGAAAATATATTGAAATATAGTGGAAAAGGATGATTCTTTTGTAGAAATATGCAGTAGACATTCTGTCTTAGAATGTCTTTCCCCCTCCAGAGCCCCTTCCCCCACTGTGTCTGGCCTGCTCTTTTCCCTGAGTGGTGGACTGAGACTGCACTGACAGGCCCTCTTTCCCCCGCTGGATTCTGGTTAGGTTTGGCCAGAGGAAAAGCACCATCAATACTCTATTATTCTTTACTTCTTTACTATCTTGTATAACATAACTGAGAGGACAGTAAATGTCTTTTACTGTTTGAGAACTGACCTGACTTGGAATAAACTCACAAAGCTGAGATCTATGTACTCTATACTTATCTGTCTGTCCCAGCCTTGTGAGTGAATACTTAGCACTTTTTCTGTACCACTCCTCTAATGTTTTATAAATATTAGCCATAACCCTAAAAGACATATGTTGTTACCCCCATCTTACAGCTGAAACTAATGATATATAAGTCTGAGTAGCTTGTCCAGGAACCCACACTAATAAGCAATGAAGCCAAGACTTGAACTTTGGCTATTTAACTCAAAAGTCCCTGCACTTAATCACTTCTAGGCTGCCAGGCACAACAAAGTCAAAAGCCTTGGTTGGGATGGGTGAGTGACTACTATTGCTCCACTGTTAAACTTTAACATGTTGCTGGATAAGATAAAACAGTGAATAGACTTTAGGTTAAAAAAAAAAAAAGTAAATATGCTCAGAAATACTCCAAGTATTTCATAACTTCACCTAGGTATACACAAATACTCCTAGATGCTCCACAGTCTACAAACCAGCACACAAGAAATACTATTAGTGTGTCTGCATTGTAAAATACACATAAAACATTAACAATGACTTCTCATACTCTTGTATGTCATTTCCTTGTCAGAGAAGGGCTAAAATGTATGAGAGAAAATGTCTGAAATTTCTTTGAAATCACATTGTTAGAGCTGTATTTGCAGCTCTGAAGGCTGTACAGGTGGTGCTGCCAGTCAGCTGCGGGAGATGCCCAGCCTGAACGTGGAGAATAAGCATGTGAAACGTGCAGCTGCCTCAGAAGAATTTGGTCATTAACAAGCTCAATGCACCACGATAGAGATATTCAGTCGGAAAAAAAGAAAAAAAAACTATCTGCTCAAATGTCAGCACAAAAAACCCTAGAGATGACAACCACACAGGCATTAAAACATTTAATATTTAATACAAAACATTTTTGCCTACAAAACAAAGGAAAAAACTGCAAGCCTTGCAATTATTGAAAGTGTGCACATGCTTATTAGAAATGGTCCCCAGTTCAAATGGCCGTGCTCTACAAAAGCAGGAACAAAATACTGAACATCTGTCATGTGGCAGTCACTGCGCTAGATGCTTTTTTAAAAAAAAATTTCACAGGATTTTTGTAATAGCAAGGAAGGGAGGTTTGCTCCCCACAATGAGAAAAGTGAATATAGCCCTACCTTCTGTTGGATATGGCAGAAAACTCCTCAGAGATCTATATTTAGACTTCTCCAAGTCTGATATTCTTGTTACTACTTTTGTCATTGTTTACTGATGAAAATCCACCTGAAATGCACAGTCTGCCATATTTGATATTAACTGTAGGAACTAATTAGGTATTAATTTTCCATTGATTATTGTACTAGAATCACCACCAATAAACAAATGAACACAATCACAAATGTTGAAGCTAAAAAAACATGCTTCTCAGGTTTATAAAAATTTAAATATAAAATCAAGATCCTCTCTTAAATTTTTATGGTTTGCTTTGGTGCTGTGAATTCCAATTCTCTGGGACTTGCACATGCTAAATATGTGCTCTACAATTGGGCTACACATGTAGGTCCCCTCATTAACATTCAGCAATACTAAAAGCCTACAAAAAGGTGCTAAGAATAAAAATATCTGCAGTCTTATGTCTGATTAAGAAGTAAAATTTTAGCCAGGCGTGGTGGCGCACGCCTCTAATCCCAGCACTCAGGAGGCTGAGGTAGGAGGAGCGTTGTGAGTTCAAGGCTGGCTTGGGCTACAATGTGAGCCCAAGGCCAGCCTAAGCTACATAGTGCGACCCTGCCTCAAAAACTAGGGCTGAGAGTTTGGCTCAGTGGCTTAAGTGCCTGTCTGGCAGGTGTGAGGTTGTGAGTTCAATCCCAGTGCTGCAAAAAAAAAAAAAAAGTAAAATTTTGCCAATTAAGAAATTTATGAATGATGTGCCCCTCCTCAATTTTATTTTTCCTCACTGTGACTACTGACCTGAATTTAGGGTTTTTCATTCTCATGTATTTCTTTATATTTTTACTGCATATTATTTCTAAGCAACATAGTATTATTTTTCACAACTTAGATTTTACTAATTAGTACTATGCAAATGTATTTTCTAGTGTCTGCTTTTTATATTTGTAAAATTCATCTATTTCTCAAAATATTAAAATATTTTAATTCTAAGAACTGTGTTTTAAGATATTTTATATTTTTATGAGTCTGACTACAAGCAATGACTAAGTATCTTTCACAATAATCTCTCCAGAACACTGCTGAAAGGCAAAACATAGATCTGTACACATTTAGGCTCTTCAGTTTTAAGAAGTCCAGCTCATTGGGTCCTCAGAATCCAGCAACTACTGACTCAACAATTCCACATCTAGGAATGTAGTTAAATCCTAACTTGAGATGCTACAGATATAAATATACATAGCTATATATGTATATATCTATATATATTTACTGCACATTATTTAGAAGAGTAAAAACATCCACTAGTGAGGCTCTACCACTGAGTTCTTGCCTTGCATGCACAAGGTCCTGGGTTCACTCCCCAGCACCACCACCAAAAAATAAACAAACAAATAAATGGAATTGCAGGATATATAATAAAAAAATTCACTAGTGTGGGCAAAGTTAAGGAAATTTTTGTACATATCCATACTACTGAACACAACACAAACACGAAAATGAACAAGATTAACCTTGTTATGACTTGTATTAGATGCATCCCCAAAGCCTCACGCACTCATAGGTGGGGCTTTTCAGAGCTGGCTGGACTTAGGGAATGTGATACTAGGATTAAGAGTGTGTAGTACTATATTAGTAAACTGATTGGAATTATTACAGTTCTGGGTATGGATGGTACCATCCAAAACGCTGGCAGCCTAGATGGGATAAAAGAGAATAGGTTTCCTTTGGGGCTTTCTGATGTTTCTTCCTGCATGCTGCCTCCTGCCTGCCCTGCTATGAACTGTTTCTCCTCTGTGACGCCCTTCTGCCATGCCACCCTGGCCTTGGAGCCAGCTGACTATGGACTGAACCCTCAACAAACTGTGAGCTAAAGTAAACCTTTTCTCTTTTAACTTTTGGGCATGGATATTTTGTCCCAGCAAGAGGAAAAGAACCAAGATAGAGCTATAGATACAGTACCGTGGTGGTTTTAAAATACATCTACAAATTCTTAAACATGCTTCCCTTCAAAAGGTAAAGCAAAAAAAAAAAAAAAAGGTGAAGCCAAATTTCATGTCCTGTGTAGGTAGACCTAATTTAAGAGACTGTCTTCTAAAAGACAGTATGACACAAGTGATCCTGTATGACTTCTGAAGCTCGGTTATGAAAAGGATATCTTCTGTCCAGTTCTCCCCAGGAAAATCTGCTTTCAAGGAAGCCTGCCACTGTATTGTGAAGAGGCTCAAGCAGCCCTATAAAGAATCTCTTATGGAAAAAAGCCAAGGCCTCCTGTCATCAGCCAGCCACGCTAGTTACCTGAAAAGTGAGTCCTCTAACCCAGTCATGCCTTTAAGTCTGTAGCCCCAAAGCAGACCCTATAAGCCACTATCAAACTCCTGATGTATAGGAATCATGAGATAGTATAATTCTGAACCATTAAGTTCTGCTATTTAGCAACAGATAACTAACCAATAATGTTCATTCATACAGACACAGACACACAAACACACATAGTAATAGTCAAAAAAAAAAAAAAGTGAGGTGCAGAACACTGTGGGTCTATTTTTTTAAATATGTCTATTTTGTATATTCACACAATTTAATGGTGATTATTCCTGGGGCATTATGGGCAAGAAAGGGAGGAAAGGACAGTATACTTTTTTTGTTTTATACACTCAAAAGATAAAGTGCATGTATTATTAATTTCTATAATTTTCTAAAAGGCCTACAAAGACTTAAAACATAAATATGAAAAATTCAAACCAACTGAGATTTAAAAATCATCTCCTGTAAAAGAAAAGAACAAAATTACTTTAATTTCACGAACAGTGCTAACAAGTCCTATTATGTGTTGTCCTAGTTGACTGCTGAATAAAGGCAGCAAATTGAGGGAGGAATGGGCTATTAGGAGGAGGCATAATGCCAATACAGAGACACGACTGTTCAGTCTGTCTGAAAAAAGGAGACAAAGCAAAAATAAGCCATCTGAAGCCACTCAAGGGAAGGAACAAAGACTCTCCATATCTAGATGTCTCGAAGGATGCAACTGCCTCACAGGGGTATGATTATAAAAACAATGTCTATAAAGCATGAATGGTTTATCAAATATTCCACATACAACAGGCCTGACGTCTACTGCATTAGTATTTTTATTGTCATTCTACTGATTGGAAATAAACTCAGGAAGCAAGTGGAGCCAGGGCACGAAAGACCATTCTAAGAGTTCAAAATTGAGTTACGTAGATAATACTATTTTTTGGGCTTTAAAGGAGAGAAGGACAAAGCTTGCGGATGTGGGCCCTTGAGCCCGGACAGCCAGAAGAATGAGGTTCCTTCCAGACCAGCAAGTCTGCTGATAGCACGCTCACCAAGCAAGCTTCTCAGAAACAGTTTTGATGAAAGACCAAAAATTTTGTTTTTATCATGAGTTTCTGGGAAACATGGAGGTGGCAGAAAAACCTGTTTGTTAAGATGTAGAAGTGAGAATAAAGAATACCCTAATTCGTATCAATTTTTATTCTCAGAATGGCAGGATATACTGCATGTGTCTCATTATCTGCCAATCACTTGAGATTCTCAAGAGGCAGCAGGGCGCATCAGAAAGAAAAGCTCACAGTGCTGCATCAATGTGTGTGATGCTTTAATTGTGGAACAGCCGTTTTTACATAATTTTTTCCTCATCTCTAAAATAAGGAAAATAATACCTAACTTAGATGGTTACTGTGTGGATGCAAAAAACCAGGGTGAAATACTTTGCTCAATGCATGGCAACAGCATTATGTTCAACTAATAGTTCCCACTGTTATTACCACCACCATTACTTTATGTGCAAATAAAGACAGCCTGGACAGCACTCCTACTTCCTTCCCCTCACCTGTGCTCACGTGGGGTCCTTAGTCCTGGCTGGCTCTCCTCACCCCAATGCTGAAGGTCACATCCAGTCACACCTAGGTCAAGTGCTATTCTATTCCCTCTAAAGGTTTCCTACCTGACAGTAATCTCCCTCTCCAGAGTGCTCACTTACACTATTTGTGCCTTCATTATTTCACTTATAGTGGTCTTTTATTATGGATATTTTTCTTACTACTTTTTCAATTAAATTACAAGCATCCTAACAGTGGTGTCTATGTTCAGGTAAGTCTCAGTAGCTGTCATTACCAGGCACATTGTCCTATGTCATTCTGCACATAAGAGGAACAAAAAGAACATTTGCTGACTGCCTATAACAAAGGAGTATCAGATGCTTTTATAGCAGAATTATCACTAACCATCAATAAGGTCAGTTGGATTTTTATAGCTCTGAGTCCAAATAACTGTAAAATTCTAATTGGAGCTCTGACTTCTGTACTCCTGACTATTCTATTTGGATCATTCATAATAATGATGACAGGGAACAGTTACAGAGCATTTACTGTGTACCAGGCGCTATATCCTAAGTGCTTTACAAACATTAACTCTTTACTCCTCACAGCCACCCTACAAATAGTCTAGAAGGAAGCAGAGGCAGGATTTCAAGATTGCACCATAATTTCTTTCCTTCTGTCTACAAAAGAAAAAGGAGCCAGGCGTGGTGGCGCACGCTTTTAATCCCAGCACTCAGGAGGCTGAGGTAGGTGGAGTGTCGTGAGTTTGAGGCCGGCTTGGGCTACATAGTGCGACCCTGCCTCAAAAAAAACAGGGCTGGGAGTTTGGCTCAGTGGCTTAAGTGCCTGCCTCGCAGGTGCAAGGTTGTGAGTGCCATACCCCAGGTACCAGAAAAAAGTAAGTAAATAAAAAAGAAATCAGTCAAAGCAGAGATAACAGTTTTAATCTATTAAAAAAAAAAAAAGGCTGGGTGTGGTGGTGCACACCTGTAATCCCAGCACTCAGGAGGCTGAGGCAGGAGGATCATTTCATTGCAAGTGCAGAATCAGCTTGGGCTACAAAGTGAGCTCAAGGCCAGCCTGAACTGCATAGCGAGACCCCGTCTCAAAAGGACCAGAAAAAAGGAAAAAAAAAGTATTAACTGCTACCTTTACAGTTGACAAAGCATATACGTATAAATCCCCAACTCTTTTCAGGGGTTGGGGCAGTCATGAGGATTGAACCTAGGTCTTTGCATTTGTGCTACGTTCATAATCCTTTAAAACAAAATTTTTCTTTTTTTGAGACTGACTCTTGCTAAGTTGCCTAGGCTGTCTCAACCTCCTAAAGTGCTGGGATTTCAGGTATGCACCATATGTGGTCATAATGATATTTTACCTCAATAAATCTTCACGAAAATCTGTATTTTGCTTTCCATTTTATTCCTAGTCACATCTTGGGAAACATTAACGCATTTTCCCACAAGCAAAAGAGGTTCCTACTATCTCTTCTCCATACATAATTTTAACTAATCTACTGAAATGGTTTTAGTTACTGATAACTAGTGTGAAAATCAAACATAAATGAGCTCCTTATCTAGAGGCATTGGACTTCCGAAAGGAACACCTTGCCTGAGGTCAGCTACTGTGTAACCGGTGGATTTCCAAAGCACAGATAAAAAGACTGTTTTCAAAACAAAACAAATGAAAGTTTAAAACCTCTTAATAAAGAATTACTTACTAATAATTTCTTTTTTGTGCGGCACCGGGGATTGAACTCACAACCTCACACCTGCCAGACAGGCGCTCAAGCCACTGAGCCAAACTCTTGGCCCTAGTTTTTGGAGGCAGGGTCGCACTATGTAGCTCAGGCCAGCCTTGAGCGTGCGTTGTAGCCCAAGTTGACCTTGAACTCACAACGCTCCACCTACCTCAGCCTCCCGAGTGCTGGGATTACCTACTTTATTTTTCACTTTGAGACAGAGTTTCATTACTTTATGTGACTGACCAAACTGGGCTTGAATTTGTGAACCTTATGCCTCAGCCCCCAACAGTGCTGGGATATAAGGCTGAGGTAGGTGGAGCGTTGGGAATTGGAGGCCCGGCTTGGGCTACAACGCAAGCACAAGATCAGAATGAGCTACATAGTGCGACCCTGCCTCAAAAAACTAGGGCTGGGAGTTTGGCTCAGTGGCTTGAGCGCCTGTCTGGCAGGCGCGAGGTTGTGAGTTCGATCCCTGGTGCTGCAAAAAATAAAAAATAAAAAAAATAAAATAAAGTCGTGCACCACCACGCCCGGCTACTATTAATTTCTTTATAATAATCAATCCTCACATAAAGAGGCTGCTTGTTTTGTAGTGCTGAGGATTGAACCCCGGGCAAGTGCTCTACCACTGAGCTACACTCCCAGCCCTGTTATCAGCTATCTCAAGAGTTACCAAAGTTAGACGCGCGTGGTGGCGCACGCCTTTAATCCTTTAATCCCAGCACTCGGGAGGCTGAGGTAGGAGGAGCCTTGTGAGTTCGAGGCCGGCCTGGGCTACAACGCGAGCGCAAGGCCAGCCTGGGCTATATAGTGCGACCCTGTCTCAAAAAACCAGGGCTGGGGGTTTGGCTCAGTGGTTTAAGCGCCTGCCCTGGCAGGCGTGAGGTTGTGAGTTCAATCCCCAGTACCGCAAAAAAAAAAAAAAAAAAAGTTACCAAAGTTGCCTTTGACTATGTTGATGGAAAAACCCAGAGTTTACAATCAAGTAAGATGTGCAAGGGTTTTTGGTGTGCCTTTTGCTTTTACTGTTTAACAGTGAAAGCAAATTTACCCACCAGAAAATGACAAGACAGACTGAAAGAGCACATGGCATGTTTTATATAAGCTTTGCCCACCAAGCTGGCAGCAAGTAAAATCCTCTGATGAGCATCTCCGCATAAATATATCAAGTGCATGCAACTAGTTACCTTCACAAGAGTTAAGGAAATTTGCTGTTATCATTTAAAAATAGCTTGTTATATCCAAAAAAATCATTTTTTGCAAGCCTCATGGCAACAACAAAGCACAAAGATATAATACGCAAACCAAAAGTAATACGCAAGAAATCAAAACATACTAGTAGAGTAAATCATTTAACCACAAGGAAGACACAAGAGAAGGAGAAATAAAGGAGAAATAAAGAGACTACAAAAATGTAGAGAGCAGGCTACAAATTGGCTGTATTAAGACCTTACGTATCAATAAAAAAACAGGGCTGGGAGTTTGGCTCAGTGGCTTAAGCGCCTGCCCTGGTAGGTGCGAGGTTGTGAGTTCAATCCTCAGTGCCGCAAAAAATAAATAAATAAATAAATAAATAAAAACCAAGAAGTGAAACTATTAACTACTAGAGGAAACATGGGTCAGTTTCACTTCAGGGGACTGGAAGGAGCAAGGAATTTTTAGACAAGATCCCAAAGTGCAAGAAATAGCAGTGGAACTAGACAATTAGGATTACATCAAACTAAGAAGTTTCAGCACTGAAAAAGAAATAACGAAGTACAGACACAATTTACAGAATGGGAAAAGCTAGTTGCAAATATTCACTTTAAGAGGAGTCTGTGTTAGCCGGGCGTGGTGGCACACGCCTTTAATCCCAGCACTCGGGAGGCTGAGGCAGGAGGATCGTTGTGAGTTCGAGACCAGTCTGCGCTACAAAGTGAGTTCAAGGCCAGCCTGAACTGCATAGTGAGACCCTGTCTCAAAAAAATAGGGCTGGGGATTTAGCTCAGTGGCCTAAGTGCCTGCCTGGCAGGTGTGAGGTTGTGAGTTTGATCCCCAGTACCAAAAAAAAAAAAAAAAAAAAAAAAAAAAAACAGCAGAGTCTGTGTCAGCTTTCTGTTGCTGATTTAATGGAAGGAAAGCTTATATTTTGCCTCAGTTTCAGTCCACAGTCACTTGTCCCCATTACTTTAGGAATGAGACAAGGCTGAACAAGATGGCCAGGAAGCAGAGAAAGTGAGCTCAGGGTATGTATGCCCTGAGTGACCTACAGTAGTTTCTTCAACTAGGCCCGATCTCCCACAGCTTCTACTACTTTCCAACAGTCTTTTCAATTATAAATCCATCAACAGATTAGTCCATTACTCAGATCAGAGTCCCCACGACCCAGTCACTCAACAAAAGCCCCAGCTCTGAATATTACTGCAATGGAGACCAAGCCTTCAACACATGAGCCTTTAGGGGACATTTTAAGAGCCAAACCAGAAAAAAATTGATATTCAGACCGTATAACAAACTAGAAACTCAATAGTAAAAAAATCAAATCGACTGATTAAAAAGTGGGCAATAGATTTTAAAGGACACTTTTCAAAACACATAAAAATGGCCAACAAGTATCAAAAAATGATCACCTTCACTAAGCATCAGGGAAATGCAAATAAAACCACAATGAGATGTCACCACATTCCATTAAGAAGAGCTATTACCAAGAAGGCTACATATAACAAATGCTGGCAAGGATGTGGAGCAAAGAGAACCCTTGCACACCGTGGGAATGTAAATTACTATAGCCATTGTGGAAAACTGTATGGATGTTGTTCCTCAAAAAATTAAAAACAGAACCATATAATCCAGCAATCCCACTACTGGGTATTTATCAATAGGAAATGAAATCAGTATTCTAAAAACCCATCACACATCTATGTTCATTTTATTCACAAGAGCCAAGTAATGGAAACAAGTTAGATGTCTACCAACTGACAGATGGATTTTTAAAATGTGGTGTTACAGTTTTTGTCTAGATGTCCCCCCAAAGCCTCACTCAGTCATGGAGCAGGCTTCTAGAGTTTGTGATTGACTCAGTCCAATGCCCTGGTGTGGACAGCTTGTATACAATATAAAGGAGAGAAAGAGGCTTGCTCCCCTGCTCCTCCCTTGTTGCTTTTGCTGTCTTCTGGCCGCCATGAACTGTTGCCCTCTGCCATGGGCCACTCTGCATTGGAGCCAGCGAGTATGGACTGAAACCTCCACAAACTGTGAGCTAAATAAACCTTTCCTTCTTTAATTTTGGGTGTCAGGTATTTTGTCTCAGCAATGAAAGAAAAGTAACCAACACATGTGGTATGCATTCACAATGAAATACATAAAACAGAATGAAATTCTGTCACTTGGTATAACCTAGATGGAACTGTGATCATTACATTAAGTGAAATAAGCTAGGCATAAAAAAAGCAAGTACCATATGATTTCACTCATATGTAGAATCTAAAAAAGTTAACCTCAAAAGCCAGATGTGTGGCAGGTAGGTGCCTTGCAGTCTTAGTTCTTCTTGAGGTTGAGGTGGGTGGGAGACAGGCGTCTGTGATTTGAGGGTAGAATGGTAGTAGCCTGAGACAGGCCAGAAGTGCTGATGTGGGGTGGGAAAGGCTGATCAATGCATAGGTACTAAATTACAGTCAGGCGTGAGTAAGAAAGTGTCCTGTTGCACTGGAGAGTGATTACAGGTAACAATAATGCAATGTAAATTTCAAAAAGCTAGAAGAAAATACTTTAAAGGTTTTCACCTAAAACATATGAATGTATAACTTTTTACTGGTTCTTTTTCAAAATCCTGTCTCTAGTTGGAACATACTATTCCATGTATCATCATGCTCCTTATCTAACTAGTTCACTGACAAACACTATTATTTAGAGTTGGCTTTAATTTCTTACATGATATACACCTTTAAATGTCAAATGGCACCATGTAATCTCACATTTTGATCAACTCAATCACTGCTTTCAGCCTTGACCTTGCCTTGGGCTTTCTGATGATGATGATGAGTTTCACAACATAGGCCCCAGGCTCCTGCTGAAGTAGTATGAGCCCAAAAACCCTGTGGGACAAGGGGAGAAGTGGGAGAAATGGAACAAGGAAGATATAAAGAATTGAAATATAACCACACTGCCAGTTCATTTAGGAAGACAAAGAATATTTTCTCTACGTTGAGACGCAGAAAAGAAAACCCATATGCCTTATATAAAATTACCACAGTAATTCTATGGCAAGACAATTCTAAAGTATAAACCTACTAGGAGAAAAAATGAGATGTACACAAGCAAGTGACTCAATCAGGCTGTGCATGGAAGTTAAGAGCTACAGCTTGAACTGTGCTCTTCTCACCCTTTCCAAGAATGCAATTCAATTTTATTAAATCAGTATTAACTAGCAAGAAAGACATAGGGACATATGGGATTTGATTTAAAGCTTTATTCTTATCCTGAATATACTTGCTACACAATGTAATAATGATACATAATTATGTATTGTGATATATAATCTATTTTGGGTTTTCTGGGGAGGGGAGGAGGTGTGGCGTGCTAGGGATTGAACTCAGGGCCACATACACGGTAAGCAAGCACTCTACCACCAAGCTATGTCCCCAGGCCTCATATTTTATCCTTCTTTAAGTAAAAAGTCATTCTTAAGTATTTTTCTGCCTAGACTTTACCTCATATCATAAATTAAATGGTCACCTAACAATTTCTCTTCAAAGCTAACTGAGACATTCTGAGATCCTTGGGACATTAACCATTTCCCATTCAACACATTCAACAGTGGCACAATATTTGTGTCACAGCTCATTATGTCCACAAGGCACGAAACCGGCAAGCGCGAACTACAGGTCACATTCTCCACTCCAGCAAAATCTTTTTTTTACTGATTGTGGCTCTGAGGCACGTTATCTGGAACATCAGCTGTTTTTCCCTGCCTGGTTCATGTTCCTCATTTTTTTAAGAGCTCCCCCTCTCCTTCAGGGAACCACCTCCCACATCACATGTTTGGAGAATCGTCAGAGGGTAGGCATGCGATTCAAATAGGCCAAACAAGACTCTCCCAGGAATCAAACTGGAACAGAGCATAGCACCATGGAGGACAGCTGACACAGTTATTGTGATGGCAACTCTACAAAAAGACTTCCTGTTAACACCAACCCTGAAGTTCCTAGCTACCCTGTTTCTGGCTGTTCATTTGTCCTTAGATTTTTGTGACTAACTCCATTTGTGCACCACAATTCCTTATCTAAGTTAACCAGAGATGGTTTCTGTTGCTTGCTACCAAATAATTTAACAATATAAAATTTGTATCTCACAGGATGTCGAATTTGTTTTTCCCATTTTTGTCTTCATAATTATGCTTACAATTTTTCCTTACTTTTTTCTAACAGAATATACTTTTTAACTTGTGTTAGCAGGACATTTACATGAAACTATTTACTGAAAGGCAAATTTTGGTGCATAAACTAGAAGCTTCTACATTAAGACCTCACCCTTTGAGGAAGTCTTTGTTGCTCTTCTATGAACCTTTTACTCTTGCCTTCAGAAAACAGTTCCTTAAAATTATCAAACAAAATGAAAACCTGTGTCTCCATGTTTCTACACTTACACCAAGTCAATTAGACTGATTTCGGTTCAAAAGTAAACTGGTAAAATAATAGCATTTTACTACACAAATGTTTGACATTTTCTTTTCTTTTCTATTTTTTTTGTGACACTGGGGATCGAACTCACAGCTTCACACCTGCCAGACAGGGGCTTACGCCACTGAGCCAAACTCCCAGCCCTAGTTTTTCAAGGCAGGGTTGCACTATGCACCTCAGACCAGCCTTGCGCTGGCATTGTAGCCCAAGCCGGCCTCGAACTCACAATGCTCCTCCTACCTCAGCCTCCCGAGTGCTGGGATTAAAGGTGTGTGCCACCACTCCCGGCTTGTTTGACATTTTCTATACATCAAAAGGTGTAACACCTTTTCCTGTAATTATTCTAGATTTCAAATGCTGCTAAACTCACTGAATTTACAGACTAGAATACTTAACATCTTCTTAGAATCTGAGTTCATTTTAGGCCTAGTCTGAAAATTAGACCTCTCATCAGAATCACTCTATATCAAACCTGTATGTAGGAAGATTAACTTCTCTTTTACAGAAACGACAATGTAGAAGGCATGTGACGCAGTTTCATTAACAAGATTATGCTGCAGTAAGCACGTATTATTCTTGGTAAATCAGTTACTACAGACTGCTAAATCTCAAGGCTATTTCCTGAAATTGTGAATAAGAAAGATAATATAATTTAAGTTAAAAAACAATTCTTGAGAGAAAATTTAATGCCTGAAACAAATTTGATTTCAAAAAATTTAGAAAGTGCACACTTTCTGTTCTCTGACTTTTAAGGGTTCCCTGATGGACAGCATAGTTTACAAAGTAATTTTCACAGTTTAGCCTTGTTATAGTCCCTACCTGAGAGGAGAAAGTGCAAATGGATTAAACTATGTTTTTAAAATCATCCAACTAGGACAATGATGAGATTTTCTATTGACATATTTTTCTAAATTTTGTGATCTCTCTATAATACAATCCTCAGGAGGCCCTTGGAGTTCACCTTTATTAGAGATGAAGGCGTAAGCTCTCTGATGGTCCACAATGCACTCAGAGATAGCAGGGAGGGGTTAGCTGTCTTTGGGGGAGGGAAGGAGGGAGGTTTCTGTAGTGACTTCACTTCTCACCTCATCTCTGTATCCTCCCTCGCCTCCATTTGAAGGATCTCTTCTGGTGAATTCTCACAAGTCTGGCAAAGTTAATGACTTGCTTTTGTTCTCTTACCACATTCTGAAAACACAGATCACACACTCTTGCCCACCCTTCTTTATGTGTTTCTCATGACCACAACAGAATGATCTCCAAAATGCAGGAATTTCATCTTTTTCACTACTGGATATACACAAAGCCAAACACTACTCTAGGGATTTAGAAGGCACACACTGTTCACCAGATATAGCGAAAAAGCTATTTATCTTTAAAAGGAAGTAAGGGGATGAAAGCCACGTTTTACAACTTTTAAAATTCACTCCCCTCAAATTTTGTACTGTTTCTTTTTTAAAAATGTCTTAAGGCTGGGTGTGGAGGTACATATCTGTAGTCCCAACACTCGGGAGGCTGAGGCAGGAGAATCACCAGCCTGGACTGCTCAGAACAACCCTATCTCAAAATAAATAAATAATTTTTTTTAAAAAAAGGTTGAAAGCAGCCAGGCATGATGGTACATGTCTATAATTCCACCTACTTAGGAGGCTGAGAGAGAAGGACAGCAAATTTGAGAGCAGCCTGGAAAATTTAGTGAGAATAACTCAAAATAAAAAGGGCTGAGGGTATAATGCAGGGCTCTCTGGGTTCAATCCCGAGTGCTGAAAGAAAGAAAGAAAGTCTAAAGGTTATGCTGATGAAAATTAATTCAAACAGCACTGACAGGATGACTGGTACTTAAGTGTAATAATAATCTTGTGATTTTGTTTTTTAAAAGTCCTCATATGTATACATAAAACATACAAAATCAATATAAACACCTTTATGACAAAAGCTACAGAAGTTTCCCTTAAAGGGGCTGGGGATGTAGCTCAGTGGTAGACTGCTTGCCTAGCATGCACAAGGTTCTGAGTTCAATCCCCAGTACAACCCCCCCAAAAAAGTTTCCCTTGAAGTTTTAACCTAATTTACTCTGGAAAAAGGCATAAATGACTCATATTCCATTATTTGTAAAGTTGCTCCTCTTTGCATTTCCTTTCTGTCTCTCTTTTTGTGCTACTGTGAGTAAAAAGAACAGGAATGAGATAAGATTGAGATGTTCCACTTTAATGTCTTACAAGAATTTAATGAAAAATTTTACAAGTAATTCAACAAGAACCATAAGAATATATGCACTAAGTTGATACAAACAGAATAAAACTTTTATGAATGGACCTCTTAACTATTCTCTGCATCTTTTCATGTAAATTAGCCTTTTGCTTCTGAAACTTCAAGGAAACTGTACAGGAGAGTTAGTCCTTATTAACTGTCCTGACAGCTAATGGGCTTTTTATTCAATTTAAATAATGTTAATCACAAAGATAAAAACACTGTACTTCTAATATAAGTACTGTTACTCTGTTCCTGTTCCTCTGTCAGAAAAAAAAAATCAGTTTTCTGGACTACAAACACATCTTATTTTGGGGGCTTTCATGAAGTAGCTGATACAATGTGATATGTTTCCCAAACCCAACGAAAAAACAAGACTAAGTCACACACTGTGCCATATTCACAGGCATCTCCTGTATTTTCTTCATATCTTCACCAGTTAAGATTTTATAGTTCCTATCCTGTTCCCCCACCTTCGCTTAGCAGCCTTATATTCCACACACCCACGCGAAGGCCACTTAGGATGGGACAGCCCCTTCGGCCATTCAAATTCAACTAACACTGGAACATTTTAATGCTACTCTGGGCATGTTTTTATGTTACCCTTCCCTTGACTCGGATTTCTTACTGATCTTAATTAGGGCCTAGACTATATTTTTAATATTCCAGGTAATTCTAATGTACCACCAAATTTGAGAAACACTGCTCTAAAATATTGTCCCGTTGAAAATTTTATAATGTTAAAAATTAAAATGATCAAATCCAAGATTCAAAGAGCCATTTATCCTGCTTGAAACTGGGTCTTTACTAACTGGGTCATGCAGGGAAGCTAACGCTGCCTGATTTGGGTGCTGTCAATGCCCCATGCCATCTCCATCGTTCTCAAAGATGAGGAAGGACAATACAAGTGGGGTTCTCATCACTCTCTAGCTCCCAATTCTTTCTCCTGAAGGCTTTCACACTTCAGATGCAGCTCTGCTCACTGCCCCCTGGGCTGCTGTGATCTCAGCGGTTTGTAAGCTTTTCTCCCCTCTAACATAAGCCCCTAGAAAAGGGGTGGTCAAGTGTCTGATTTTCACCTGGACAATGAAACACTGTGCTCAAACTCAAAATACCCAGCCAGTCATCCCTTCCTCTCACCTGCCATAGCCAATCCCATCAGCAAGACATCGCTTTTCATGTCTGCCACTCCCACCTGGCCCATGAGCTATCTGGACTTACTTAACAGACTCCTAATTCCAACCCTCTTGCTTTTCGAAATGTCAATCAAATCATATGATTATTGATCTTCAAAGTCTTGCAATGACTTCCTGTTGAACTACAATCAACTCCAAACTCCCTGCAAAATTTAGGCAACTCCCTGTGCTCCCACAGTAAAGCCTCCCAACAACCCGTCCTGTCACCTTTATTACCCTCAACACACGCACAGAAGCTCCTGGGCTGCCAAAGGAGCCATGCAACATAAACAACCCAAGCATGTTCTAAGGGAGCCTGGCAGCAAGAACCCCCTCAGCAGTAACACTGACACAGCAGGCCCTGGGTGGAGGCAAAGTCTGCTCCAACCTTCTGAGTTACCCTGTCCCCTGCCTTCCCTACATCCCTCCCACCATCAGGGCTTTATCAGAACCACCACCACCACCCAAGCTGCTACAGAATCTGATTATGGCCACTCCCCCATTAATACATCAGCCCTGTTCCCCCTGAACTGTAAAGGTAAAGACCAGGGTGCAGGTGACCATGGCTCACCTGACTGTCTCATAGCTAATGTTGGGGCAGCACATAAAACTACTAGTTTCCTCCCCCCAGATTACAGGTTTATCCTTTACTATTTAAACAGAAGCACGTGGCAGCGAGTGAAGTTAGCATGGTCCCTGAAAGAGCTGACTTTCCTGTCAATAAGGCACTTGGAGACAGCATAATGCAAATAGAGGTGAATGGAAAATCACAGGACCTTCTGAAGCCTGTAACCTCCAATTATAGGCCTGGAGGTCAAGAAAAGAACCTGAAGCAGAAATCTGAGGCGAAAGCAAAGACTGGAGGGCAGAGAGAACACAACCAGGTAGGAGAAACTAAAAAAAGATCAGTGTGAGTGAAAGGCAAGGAAGAACACATTCATTTAGTTCTTAGTTTGTGCAGGTGGTATTTTAAAGCCTGGAGCTTTCAAAAAACAAAAAAAAAAAAAGCCTGGAGTTTTCATGCTATCTCGTTTACCCCATGAGATGGCGATACTGTATCAGCCCCATGAAAGAGTTGCATTATTATTATAAGTTCTATTTTATAGAAGACAATGAGGCCTGGAAAGATTAAGCAATCTGCCAATGTTCCATTAATAGCAAAGCAATTATTTTTCTCTTTGTGTTTTCCCTAAAATAGAACATAACATACACACCAGTAGTGAGGGAGACTGAAGCTAGTCAATCAAATCACTGTGGGGTTAACAAAGTAGTCAAACTAGTTCTCTCTGTACAGTCAGGCAACACATTAGCAGTATCACTTTTCCACTAATTGTTTTCAGTCATAAAGACATAACCATAATAAAATGCTTTGCTTTGTTTTGTCCGGTACCGGGGATTGAACTTACAACCTCACACCTGCTAGGCAGGCGCTTACGCCACTAAGCTAAATTCTCAGCCCTATTTTTTAAGCAGGGTCTTACTAAGCAGTTCAGGCTGGCTTTGAACTCACTTGGTAGCCCAGGCTGGTCTCGAACTCACAACGATCCTCCTGCCTCAGCCTCCTGAGTGCTGGGATTAAAGGTATGCACCACCATGCCCAGCTCATAAAAAAATGTTTTGTAGGACAGGGTTAGTTACCATCTTAAGAAACTCTGCCAGGGTGATTAACTTTCAGTTGCAAAATACACACACACGTGTGCACGTGCACACTCTTAAAATACTTGGGAATACTTTCTCTTTTTTTAAATGTGTGTATATACTTATGGTATAAACATGGTATTTTAATGTACACACACTGTAGAATGCCTAATCAAACTAACATATGCATTACTTTACATACATACTTTCTTTCATATGTCTGTAATCCCAGCACTAGGGAGGCTGAGGCTGGAGGATTGCTGTGAATTCCAAGCCAGCCTGGGCTACAAAGTGAGCTCAAAGCCAGTTTGAACTGCATAGTGAGACCCTGTCTCAATAACACAAAACAAACAAAACCATATATACATATATATATATATATATATACACACACAAAAATTTGTAAACTGCAATAGCATTCATAATATCAGAAGGTAAAAACCCAGATGTCCATCTACAGATGAATAGATAAACAAATTTGGTATATCCATATGGGCTGTAAAAGGGAATTACAGTACTGACACATGCTGTAACTTGATGAACACTGTAAACATTATGCAAAGTGACAGACGTCAATCACAAAGAACCACATAATACACAACTCTGTTCATATGAAAGTCCAGAACAGGGAATTCTAGATCAGTTCTTGCTTAGGGCTGAGCTGAGATATTTGGGGTGATAATTAAAAGAGCACAGGATTTCTTTTGAGGTGATGAAAATGTCCCCAAATTAACTGTGGTTGTTTTATCTTATACACCACCTACTGTTTTTGCTGCTTTTGAAAAGAAAAAGATACAAATGGTCTAAGCTTTTCATTTTTCTCTCAGTTCGTTTGCAGCTTTGCCCTTGTTTCCGGGATTTTTGTGTGCTTTCTCAATTTGTGTGCTTCCCTCCTGTTTATCTCTCCTAATTCCCATTCACAACCTTGCTGCTCTCACTATCCCAAAACCACATTCATAATTCCATGAGTTTTCTCAGAACTCACAAAATAGGTAACTCATTCAGCCCTATCTCCCTTAACATTTAAAATGACTCAATGTTTAAAATGTTAAATGTTGTCGGGCGTGGTGGCGCACACCTTTAATCCCAGCACTCTCCCGGGAGGCGGAGGTAGGCGGAGTGTTGTGAGTTCTAGGCTGGCTTGGGCTACAATGCGAGAGCAAGGCTGGCCTGAGCTACACACTGCAACCCTGCCTCAAAAAACCAGGGCCAGGAGTTGGGCTCAGTGACTTAAGCGCCTGTCTGACAGGCACAAGGTTGTGAGTTCAATCCCCGGTGACGCAAAACAAACAAAAAAGACTCAATGTTTAAAATGTTAAATGTTCCCTATTACAACTTATGCCACAATAAAACACAGAAGCAGTTCTTGGCCTGAACTGGAAGTATTTCAGATACAATTCAGGCTCCTAATTACAACTTAAGGGCACAGTGATGCTTCTGGAAAAATATAACAACAGGCACAACTGATCAGTATATGTATGGTCTTGGAGGTGCAAAGTAGCAGAGTGTATAGTGATTTTTGAATCACTACACAATTTTAATGCAAGAAAAGCTAACGTCCAGATAAAGAAAAAAAGACCCAGAAATGTTAGAGAATCCTTATTCCAAAGTATAATTCTTATATCTTAAATATTCTTTTTCTAATTCCCTATATGTAAGAAGATAAACGAAGTGTTGGCACACCTCCACATGCCAGCCATAGTAAACTGCTTACATTCTTTCCTTGGTCACAAGATGCTCATTCCTGCTTCAGAGAATTTGCATTAACTATTCTTTCTGCCTGGAATGCAGCTCTCTTCGGTACTGGTATGCCCAATTCCCTCCTGCTTTTCAGGTCTAGCACAAATGATCCCACCTTTGAGTTCCTTCCTGAGCAATCAACCTGAGGCAGACCTTTTGTCCTGATTTAGATCTGAAAGGTCCCCCTAAATTCTTGTGTTCAAAAGTGGGATTTTTGGAAGGACTGGATCACAGGAGTACTACACTCAGCAGTAAGCTAATTCTTGATGAGTTAATAAGTGAATATACTGTTAGGTGAGGCCTGATGGGGAAGGTAGATCATATGTCCTATATGGTATAAATCTCTTGTCTTTTTCTATTTCCTGCTGCCTTAAGTTAAGCAGTTTTCCTCTGGTAGGCCCTTCTACCATGTCATTTATGCCTTGGAGTATGCCACATACTGAACCCTCTAAAACTGTAATTCAAAATAAACCTTTCTTGAGCTGGGGATTTAGTTCAGTGGCTCAAGTGCTTGCCTGCTAAGTGCAAGGTTGTGAGTTTGATCCTGTTAGGGTTTATACATTGTGTCAACTTGAGAAGTCTAGCAGCTTAATTAAGTAACTCAGCAGCTCTACATCCTGGGGTGTAGAGCATAAGTAGTTACCTGGCCATTGTGTCAATTTGAGAAGGCCAAAAGTTTAGCTGAGAGACTCAGCAGGGAGCCAGGGTTCTTACTTTGTAAACATCCTCATCCTGTGCAAAGGAAGGCAAGGATGTTTGTGAATGCTACACCCACCCTGGGGGGGGGGGGGTCCTGTGTACTATATAAAAGAGGAGAAGAGGCTTGCTCTTGCCCCTTTTACTCTGGCTGCTTTTGTTTGGCTGCTGCCTTGAAGTGCTGTCCCAGTGCCATGCCACCCTGCTTTGGAGCCAGCTGATTGTGGACTGAAACCTCCAAAAACTGTAAGCTAAATAAACCTTTCCTTCCCTAATTTGGGGTGTCAGGTATTTTGTCTCAGCAACGAGTAAAGAGTAACCGAGACAGATCCCCATACCAAAAACAAACAAAAATAAACCTCTCTTCCTTTAAAGTGTGACTGTGAGGTATTCTATCCCAGGGACAGCAAAGTAACTAATATACTTTCTCTACCACATTACCTATTACATTTTTACTTTTCAAAACCATGACCCAATACGATCTTTAGTTTTACCTCCTTATAGTCTCTCTCCACCTGCATATAAACTTCATGAAAGCAGACATTCATCTTATTTACCATTAAATGCCTGTGTCTATAACAGCCACTTGCAGAGTCAGCAGTCCAAACAAACCCTTAGCTGAGTAAGTCAACAAAACAAGAGTGTATGATTATCCCACTCCACACTCCTTCAGACAACAATCTAACAACATTAAACATTACTACCAATTTTCAAATACAACATCAAAAACATGAACTGTATATAACCAACAGTCTCTGAGGAACTGAAGCAGTTATGGGTATGAACAAATTCTTCACAGCACTTAGGGAAATTCTTTGCTACCTAAAATCTTTAGTTGAAAGCCAGTATCAATACTAGTTATCTATGTCTGTTTGTCTTGCAACTGAACACCATCTGCATCAAAAGCAGTCTGTCAGGACAACTGGTTCCCATCTGCAGAGCAGTTTTCCATTTCACGTTTAAGTTTTCATCTAATTATTTCTTTCATATGTAAAACATTTTATCTAAAATAAATAGAGGTATGGAACATGGGAATATCTATACCTGTTAAATTCTTTCCACTTAAAGACTACCAGGGTTGCTGGGCGTGGTGGCGCATGCCTTTAATCCCAGCACTCGGGAGGCTGAGGTAGGAGGAGCATTGTGAGTTGGAGGCCAGCTTGGGCTACAACGCGAGTGCAAGGCCGGCCTGAGCTACGTAGTGCGACCCTGCCTCAAAAAACTAGGGTTGGGAGTTTGACTCAGTGGCTTAAGCGCCTGCCCTGGCAGGTATGAGGCTGTGAGTTCAATCCCTGGTGCAGCAAAAAAAAAAAAAAAAAAA
>RJWM01016228.1:0-45945 GCA_004363535.1 Dasyprocta punctata | reverse complement strand
TATCCTCTGGAATGGTAAATAAGAAAAGAAAATAATGTGGGCCAAGAGGAGAACCAAGAAGCCAACCCCTTCCTGTGAGACAACAGCAGCCATGTGGGCCAGAAGAAACAAGAAGCCAACTCCCTCCCGTGAGCCAGCCGGTGTGTGGGGTGGGAAACAAAAAGGGCCAAGCCACTGCCCCCGCCCCATAAGTAAATGGTTGATTCAGAGAACACAGGCTGAGATGATAGCTACGGAAGTGAAAACACAACCTAATACTTGTATTGTTTGACTGACTTTGCAGGCCTAAAATAATAGTCTGAGCATCTATTTAGAGAATAACAATATGCAATATAGCAACTATGGGGGATTTCCTTCTGTCTTCTTTTTTAAATCCAATATTGTTCTCACTGTTTTGTTTGGTTCCATTTTATTGTTTTACTCCCTTTAAAATTAAAAAAAAAGGAAAGAAGAAAATCATAATTCTTTCTAATACATTTTTATCTCAGAAGAAAATGCCCTGATAATAACTACTAAATTTATTCTAGTCCTACAGTGTGCTGAGGATTTACAGATATAATCCCATAACAAACCTGCAGAATAAGCATTATCCCTACTTTACAGATGAGGAAATCAACATTCCAACAAGCAATTAATTCAGTGGGATCTGATGGTCCCATTGCAGACAAATTCAACTCTGACAAGAATCAAGTCTTGGTTTTGTCTTCATTACAACATGACATTTACCTCTCCCTGTGTGATACTTCCTCTCACTTCACCAACATTTCTGGCATCCATAATTAAGTGAATCAATCAATCTCTTTCTCTCTCTCTCTCTCTCTCTCTCTCTCTCCTTTTTTTCTTTCTTTCGGCAGTGCTAAGGCTCTAACTTGGGGCCTCGAGCAAGCTAGGCAGACACTCATGAAGCTATAGCCTCAGCTCAAATGAATGAAACTTACACAGAAAAAAATCTCTAACAGGCAAGTCAATAAATTAAAAAGAAAAAAAAAAAAAAACTAAGGAACTGTAGTCTTGAGATGTATAGTATCAGAAATACCAAATGTTAACTCAAAGCAAAATCTGAGAGGTAAAGAAAACTAGACAGTATAAAATACTACAGTCATGAAACAAACATTACTCCCCACCCACCACCCTTGGCAGTGCTGAGGATGAAATCCAGGGCCTCATACATGGAACAAGTGCTCTACCACTAAGCTATACCTCATCCCATAATTTTTTTTATTACTATTGCTGGTGATAAAATTCAGGGCTTTAGCACTGAGCTATATCCCTAGCCCATTTCTTATTTGGGGACAGGGTCTCACTAAACCACTTAGTTTTCCAGACTGTGCTCCAACTTGAGATCTTCCTGCCTCAGCTGCCTAAAGTGCCACATAAATTCTTTTTAATTGAATATTCATAACATCTGAAGGGACCTAACAATATGACCAGTAACAAATATGTAAGAGAAAACAAAATGAATTCTCAAAGTGATTTTCTAATGCTTTTTTTTTTCTGAACACTTATTACTGTCAAGGCATATAAAATTTATCTTCTATATATAGACAGAGAGGGAGGACAAACTAAAGCATTTAAGTGCAAGTTGAGATTGAAGTTTAATTATTTACTAAATTTTTGAAAATTAAGAGTAGCATAAAGTTTAAAATATATGCTACCAGTTATTTCAGTAGTGCTACATTAGCTATTCTGGATCAGAAAACTGAGAAAAAGTCAGATTTAATCTACACATCAATATTTCTGACTTCTCGAGTTTGTTCCTAAAACAGAGGCCTTGGTAGGGAAGGACTTTCATCATCACCTCCTCCCATACAGTCTTAAGATCCAGAAGACAAAACTGCTCTGACCATTCCCCCTAGACAGTAAGGAAATGTTTTCATCAAAATCATATAATTGGAGCCCTCTAGAATTGAGGGCCAAACTGTGGAGAATGCTTAGAGGCACAGTTCAGGCAGAGGTGCCAGGGATGAGGCCTAAAAAGGAATTATTAGTAAAATAAGAAAATTTGAAATGCAGAGGACCTCAAACACCAAAAATGAGAGAAAAAAAATGAGAAAAAGGAATATTCCAAGGACAGTCAAGGAAACATACTGCCACCCTGACAGCCCAAGCAGAACTACAACTACAGCTTACCCAAGATCCATAACACAGCAGATTTCACACATTGTAGTCCTGGTCAGCCATCAAATACATAACATGAAACAAACTTCAACCTTGAACAAATGATTGTTAGATTAGATAGCTGATGTGGTATTAGGTTAGTTAGTTCACTACACTTGAAACTGTAATACTACAAAAGGGCCCCAATTATCTTTTTTCCTTTAGGAAACAAATGTACATAAACACCCATCAGCAAAAGACCACGACAGACCTCTCCCCAAAAAAATGATGAAAGGCTCATACAACAAGTACACTGATTTTTAATGTAAAAACACAATTCACAATGCTGTCAGTAAACTTGCAGAAAAGCCTCCCCCTTCAGATAAGGCACTGCCTTTAGAAAATGTGGACAGCATAAACAAATAAATTTGATTGGCATTAAAACCACAATTAATAATATTTATTCTTATCAGGCCTATAAAAGTACAAAAACATTTCATTTCTGTTCCTACAAAACAGGATGATAACCTCCATTTCCTACATCTCTGCAATAAAGTACTTACAAACATGTCACTACAGAATGACCAAACACCAAAAGTCATTGAATCACCAAATGATGTGAGAATTTGCTGCTCTATTCTCCACTGAGGCTCGCTTACTACACAGTTGGCGCGGGGCGGGGGGATACAAATTAAAATCAAGAGTGCATGCTGTGCAAACACAGTTTGTGGTCCAGAACCTCAGTGCCAAACCCAAACTGATTATCACCCCTCAACAGAAAGTCCAGATCTGCTGCAAGTGGACAGACTCACCAAAAAGTACACTGCTAAAATTCGTATCTGCACACGCAGAAAGGTCTGCTGAGACTGAACTGACGAACTGAACACCACTGCCAGATTTTCCCTCTCGAGATACTGACAGGCAAGAACTAACAGAGCAAAAGATATTAAAACACCAGGCTGTTTTCCAAGAGCGCTGATCTGCTTCAATCAAGGCTGTTGCCAAGTCTGCTGGTAAGACAGCCCTGACCTATTGTAAAACTGCACTCCTGATCTCAGCAACACTAATGCCTTCAACTAAGTAAATGCTGTTGAAGGTGTTTTTATATTATGATGTCTGTAAGGTAAGCATCTCGAACAAACTAGGTAAAAGTAATGAAACACAAGAAAGCACATATTTTTAAAAGTGTCTAAGGAAGGAAGGAAGGAAGAAAGCAAGCAAGCAAGAAAGAAAGAGAGGGAGGGAGGCAGGGAGACAGAGAGGGGAGGGAGGAAGGGGAGGAAAGAAGGGGGAGGGAGAAAGAGAGAGAGGCAGGGAGGGAGGGGAGTAAGCAAGCAAGCAGGCTAGCTAGCTAGTAATAGAAAAACATTTGGCACAAACAGTAGTTTACAGTAGCATTATGCACAAAAGCCAAAAGGTATAAACAAAAAGAGTCCACCAATGGATGAATAGATAAACAAAATCTGGCACATGCACACCAATGTGGTATGTATACAACCGAGTATCATTCAGCCTTAGAAAGAAAACACATTGACATATGCAGCAGTATGTTTTAACCTTGTAAACACTATGCTAAATGAAACAAGTCAGATACAAAAGGACAAATGCTATATAATTCACTTATGTGAGTACAAAGACTAGAAAGTAGAACAGCAGTTGCCAGGGGCTATAGAGAAGAAAGAAGGGAAATTATTGTTTAATAGTACCAAGTTTCTGTTCGAGATGATATAAAAGTTTTGAAGATGAATAGTTCTGATGATTGCACAACAATATGAACACACTTAATGCCACTGAACTATACACTTAAAATAGTTAAAATAGTAAGTTTTAAATATAAGATATTTGAGCAAATTATAGATATAGAATATTCTCAATCACATCTAGCAATACTGCATTTCAAAACTATATGAATAAAATATATACTTCCACATACAATGTATTTCAGAATCTACAAAAGTAGTCTTCAATTTCCACATCTAGCTAAAATGTGATCATCGGTTTCAGTCCAGAAGACTGAAAGAGCATAAAATTTTCTTCAAATGTCACTTCTGGCATCCTTGAACTAGCATATAATCAATGACTGCATCATCACATAGGATAGTACCACATGAGCAAGACATCCGTGGCATGAACAAGGCATGTCACCTGAATATGTGCTCTTAATATCCAAAGACTCAATTGCCACATTGGTGGCAATTCCATATATACCCTGGAATAAAAATTTCCAGCCAATGGCAAACATGATCGCAATCCAAGGAATTTTATCATGTACTTACAATAGTCAAAGGTGGGATGACTGGTGATTATATATTTTAAAAGGCTGCTTGAATAAAAGAAAGCTCTAACACTGTACTTTGCAAATAACAGCGATGACACAGGATGCTTCTTAACAGTATTAAAGAGCATGCTTACTCATCCAGAGGCTGCTCGCTGGGAGGGAAAGCAGTAGATTGTGGAAACTGACAGTGCTCTGAGAGAGTAAATGTTTCTTCTACATTACCTCTCTTAAGAGTCACTGTCACTCTTCTCCAGGCAGATGCTGAAATCTGTGTGAACGCAGTGAAGGCCAAGATGCACATGGAGATTCACGAAGCAGCCCTGTTTTCTTTAAAGCCATTACATCACTCTACTCTCACACTTCGAAAGCCAAAAGCTAAAGGATGTATTTTCCTCTCAACTGGTTGTGTGAAGCAGCAGCAAGTGCATGTAAAAATATCAGGTAAAAATGTGTGCAGGGCAACAGTCTCATTTCTGCTTCCGAGATTATTCAGATAATTTCTCCTTCAGGCAGTGCACAAAGGTGGGGTAAGGAATTACTAAAATGAAACTGTATTATCATCATCATCATCATCATCAAGGAAATATTCAGGTCTGGGAGTTAGACAGAAGTTTGTTGTTTGACAACACTTTACTAAATTGGAGGCAAACCACCATTCAGTTTATTATACTGGTAGAGCTAGTCCAAATAATAATCCAAAGACAATCAAAACAAATAAATAAAAGCCTTGATCTTCCTTGGTCCAGTTGGGCTCAAAGACAACATCTTCCCAGTAATATAAACATTCCCTACACTGATTATATCTGCTATAAAACTGTTCCTATATCACAAGGTCAAAATCTACTATAGTTTTAATAACAAAACTATAAAAATGTTTATAAATTTCAGGCTTTCATCCCAGAAGTTCATTGTAGAACAGTATGATTTAGCTTTGGTAATATGATTCCTTTTCATGCATTCCTGTATTCTGCTTTTAGTATCTAGTTGAAATGATCGTTTGATGTACATCCAATATTTTTAGAAAAAAGGTCACAGGGTATATAGGTACATCGAAATGTTAATGGTAGTTATCCATGGGTGACAGGCTTATAAACAAAACTCTTTTTACCTTACACATTCTTTAAACAGAGGAGAAAGAGGAAGAGTGGGGAAAAGTGTGGAATTTGGAAAAGAAAATGGAAAGAAGAAAAAAGAAAGTTAACACTGGTCAAAGGCTAATGCAGAGGAACCTTGAGCAATCAACACAGGTTACACACGGCAAGGCCCAGGGGCACTATTCATATAAAGCTTTGGCCGGCTCCCATAAAACAGTGGTGCCCCAGCCTCCACAACCTTCTACTCACAGAGCCTTGCACAGTGCTAGGGAGAAAGGAAAGCTCTAGGGAAGATGGTCTAAATTAGAGCACTGATCTCCAAGTGGAGTATGACATTTCAATCACTTCCAGCTTTCAACGAAATCAGCAACTTCAAGATAGGCATGTAGCTACTAACAGGTGATACCTGAAGCAGTACACAGTGACATATCTGATATAAATGCACAGGTGGTAGAACTCTTGTTAAGAAGTCACTCTTCTTATAATCCTCCCATGAGTATACACACACACACACACACACACACAACAACAAAAAAATCTTATGATGGTCAATATGGTTTAACTCCTGACTAAAGCCCACTGAGAGCAGGAAATATATCTGCCTATTTCATTACTATACTACCAGTGCCTAATAGGGTACCTAGCTCAGCCAGGCTCTTCTCAATAGGTTTTTTTAACAAAAATAATACACACTTACTTATACACAACAATGTTTTTAGAACACCTTATGATTATTCTTGACTTATCTGTTAAGGACATCGCCTAGTATTCCATTATGTGCATACACATCATTTGCTCAGTCAATCCCCTCTCTTATCAGATATTTAGGCTTCAATTTTTTCACTATGATAAACAGGTATAAAAAGTGATATTATTTCTTAAACTCCTAAATGTAGAATGGCTGGGTGAAAGAGTATGTAAGGATCTATGCCGTCACTCATAGAAACTATCTTCCATAGGCTTCTCTTGGAGGCAGTAATCATGAACTTTCCACTTTAGGTAAGCTACTGTGAAGTTCTCAAGCAAAGGAATCTCCTAGAATAGACATCAGTAATTAAAGTCCTAAACTGTGCTCTCCAGACTTGCTTTCAGTGCCCAGTGTTCCTCTACTTCTCCCAAAGGCCCCAATCTTCTCTTCACGTTCCGTAAGGGACAACATCACACTACAGCATCTCATTTACCTCCCCTTACCCTTTTCTTCCTGTAAGTTAGCAAGCTACATCATTTTGCTTCTCTTATTTCCTTGGAGGAAAACCTGACCCTGTTTCATTTATAAGACAGAGAAGTGTCATGCCACATATCACTGCCATGATGTTTTCAGCAAACACCTGACTCATTCCTTTTAGGCAGCACTTCCCAATAGCCCCTCTAAAAACATGGGGCGGGGAAGAAGGGTCATAAAAAACTCTCAATGGCACAATTTTGCCTTTTTATCCAGTCATAAATATGTAACTTTCAGACACTTTCCTGGTGAATTCAATGACAGTTTTAGATGTTCTCTAAAAGATACACTTAAATATATACACCAAAAGTGACACATTTCATTTTGATGACTTCCTGAAACCCATTCATGGACACCAACAAGAACCTTCGAGTACTGATAGGACCTTTGAACACATGGCCAAAAATAGAAATGAGAAACTCCTCAATGTTCTGAGGCTCTCATCTCTGTATTTAAAAATCAAAGATAGAAGAAAACCAGCTATATTGAGGGCCTTGTGGAAACCTGGACCACTGCCCAGCTGCTGGTAACTCTAGAGGGCCTTTCAAAGTAACTCAGGTGTCCCTGTGCCCACGTGACAGCAGCAGCAAAGCAAATGTTAAGTTAGAGACCTATGACTGCATGGTAGAGTGCTTCCTGGGCATTTCTGAGGTTCTGCCTCCTGATCACATGATGTGCCTCATATTCGTTTATTGTCGTCTGTGGCCTCATTACCAAGATAACTCCATAGGGCTTACACTTTGCTTTGTCCACACCATACCCTTAGCCTTGTCCAAAACCAAAGCTATGGACCTGAAGCTTAAGCTAGAGACTAAGGCTACCCGCAGATTCCCCCAAGGAGCAATGACACACATGGGATGTTTCCAGCATACCAGGTATGCCCACTCTCCCGTCATCCACTGGCCTCTGAACTTGGATAGTGAGATAACAACAGTAAACTGACAGCCCAGGAATAAGAGGGATAGGCTCTGTGACAAAATCAGGTGGAAACACAAGGAGAAGGGCAACACGGTCTTAGCCATAAAGCTGGGTACACAGGGACAATACCAACGCAACAGCTTTAAAATCCCATTTAAAGTCCATCTGGTCCAGTGAATGGCCAACATGCCACTGCACAAGAGGAAAGGGAACCAGCAGGCCACCTTTCTCAAAGGAATTCTCCCGGTCACCCTCTGCTGCCACTTCTCCAGGTCATGTCAACAACTGTGCAATGTCACTCTCTCATGGGCATTGTACAACAGCACTTGTAATACATGTGTTATTATTATCATTTCATGAAAGAAAAAGCCAATACCCCCAAAAGGCTTTAAACTCAAGCACCCAGCTCTTTCTGTCACTCCCCAGCTGACTTTCAAAATCAGAGGCTTAGGTCCTTGATTCCTGGTTCCTACTACCCAGAGGACCCTTATTGTCCCAGCACCTCACAAACAGCAAAGGTCTTTACAACCTCACAGGTATGCTCAGAGAGCCAACTACATCTTGTTCCCGCTACCTCACCTGCCCTCCCTCTATCTCAGATGACCAGGGAAGACTGGCTTGGCTGATAGCCATGGACAGGCTGTTTCTTCTGCAATCCTCTCTGGTCCCATGACTCCCTCTCCAGCATACCAGGCATGCCTGCTCTCCTTTCATGCACTGGCCCCTGCACTTGCTCCCTAGCCAGGGGCCCCATGTGTCCTCACACCCCTCTCCTTCCTATTTCCACAGGATAATAAAGTCCCCTTCTCTTTTAGTCTCAGTTAAATCCATACCCTACCCTGTCTTCAAATGTGTGCCACTAGTCAACCTGTGGGTGTGACAGGAAGGAAACTGTGGGCGGCAACTCCCTACCCACAGCTGTATCAACTACACTTCAATTTCTCCAGCCTCTGCTGTGATCTGAATGTTACCTCCAGCTGATCCTCCCCATTCCCCCCAGTCCCTTACGGGATAGTTTTCTTGAGGTCTGTTCACCCCCAACCCCCACCCAGGACTTTTTTCTCCAATCCCCACCCTTTAATCTGTTGGGAACTCTACTCCCAATTTAAACATCATCCCCCAACCAGGTTTAGTGGTTTAAGAGAGGGAGATTAGTTATAACATGCCCTGAGCTTTGTGGAGTCACACAGTATACTTGCATGAAATGCACAACTACTGAACATGCATATTTGCTCCTTCAGCAGAGACAGCCTGCCAGCAGGTGCCTCTATCACAACCTGCAGAATACAAGAGCTGAAGAATCAGCCACTTATTGCCATTTCTAACAAGTGGCTTGTACATTAGAGAAACTAAACAGGATTGCTGAAATATGCTTCTGGATTTTGGGGGGTTTTTTTGTTTTGTTTTGTTTTGTTTGTTTTGTTTTTTTTTTTTTTTTTTGCGGTACCGGGGATTGAACTCTCAACCTGGCGCCTGCCAGGCAGGCGCTTAAGCCACTGAGCCAAACTCCCAGCCCTATTTATTTCGAGGCAGTTCGCACTATGTAGTTCAGGCCAGCCTTGCTCACGTTGTAGTTCAAACTGGCTTCACACTCACTTCACTCCACCTACCTCAGCCTCCTGAATGCTGGGATTAAAGGCGTGTGCCACCATGAGCGGCTTATGCTTTTGTTTTATCAAAGGGATAAACAGTTGAAGAGTCCCCAAGCCACACTTTACTGGTGTGTCCCTAATCAAAAGAGTCATGGCATCGAGAACTAGATAGTGAGGCTCAGCTAACCCAAATTCTCCATCTGCAGACAGGAAAGCAGAGTCCCAGGTTTCCCAGGCCACTCAGCTGGCTCCCACGGTCAGCCTGTGCATTATTTGTAAAGGTATTATGGAACAGACAAAAGGAGGGAGGACAGTTATATATCTACAAACACTTGCAACTAATTCTCTGTTAGTTTATAAGAAGGAATAGTTTGTGTTGTCATTATTTGATTGTCTGATCATTTTTTATGCCTAGATCTCTAACCTAAGCAACTACTTCCAAGATAACAATATGTAGTATGTTAACTAGTATTGAATTCTTACTGTTTTTTTTTAATTCCGTATTACTTCTTCCTTTTTTTCTGTTTTGCTTGTTAAAAATTAAAAAAAAGGGAGGACAAAAAATAATAAATTGGAAACAGTGAGCAAAAGTAGAATTTAGCATCAAAATTGAAGGGAAAACTATTTTTAATAAATACTCCTTGAGATGTGTGTGGTGGCATGTGCCTGTAATCCTAGCACTTCAGAGGTTGAGGCTGGAGGATCACAGTGAGTTTGAGGCCAGCCTGGGCCACATAAGCAAGACCCTGTTTCAAAAACACCAAAAATATATTATAATATATTCTTTTAAAAGGCTATTTTAAGCCAGGCGTGGTGGCGCACGCCTTTAATCCCAGCACTCAGGAGGCTGAGGTAGGAGTGTTGTGAGTTCGAGGCCACCTTGGGCTACAATGTGAACCCGAAGCTGGCCTGAGCTACATAGTGCAACCCTGTCTCAAAAAACTAGGGCCGGGAGTTTGGCTCAGTGATTTAAGCCTCTGTCTGGTAGGCACAAGGTTGTGAGTTAGATCCCCGGTGCCGCAAAAAAATAAAATAAAATGAAATTAAATAAATAAATAAATAAATAAAAACAAAGCCTATTTTACCTTAAAGGTAAGAGTCCAAGTATTCTCCAGCATTACATTCCTTAGAAATGGATACAATGTAGCCACTTTTTAAAGACAAAGTACACCATCCATCACTCCTGTTCACTTGTTGAGAGGTTGTAAAGTACAGTCCCTGTCCCCAATTCTCCTTTGATGTAGCTGGACCATTGAAGCATACATCTTTCTACATTTCTTTTTGTGGTAAGTTACCTCATTAAAAATGGAAAGCCCATGTGACTTTCAAACTTAAGGCAAAAGAAAAAAGACCATTCTGATTCCATCTATACTATCCTATGTCATCATTTCCTTCTGTCCACTCTCCTGACATGGGGAACCTGGAGTAGGTGACCTTGTCTGTCCAGCAGCCCAATTCTATGCTGGGGGCTTGGTGTACAGTTGTGATACAGCACTGACTATTTGGTCATGAGATTGCCTGTGAACATGTCCTACCTCCACCACTCAACACTAAAGGACCCAGATCCCGAAGCTCACAGGGCCCCAAGCACATGGCCCACTCTCAACACATCTGCTACTGCTGGAATTTCCTGTGATAAAATTAAAAAAAAAATTTTAATTAAAAAAAAAAAAGCTGGGCCTGAGAGTCTCTCACCCTTGTCCATGCTCTTGCAGCCTCCTCAGCCTTCCCCCATAATCTCCCCTCCTCTCTGCCTTGCTACATCCTCTCCCCAGGCAAACAAGCTTTTATAGGCTGCCAGAGTCACAAGACACCCCTGAAAACTAGTGATGGGAAAAATTTAGACCAGAATTTCTCCCCCAATACCATCTACTTGTACTGATCTCCTCTGAGTTAATCTAAAATGCAAGATCCTACAAATCTCCCAATTCTAAAAGTTCCTTAATTCCATGATTTTATATATAACATTGTTCAGCTAAAATGAAGTCTGAAAAGCAAATGGCAAGCATGCTATAATGATCACATCCATTCACATTTCTTGAGGACTTAGCACATGTAAGTATAGCACTGCATTAATCTTTGTACACATGGTAGCTATCCTACCTGCAACTGCTAGAGAGATACTAAACTTTCTCTTTCCTAGAAACACAGCTTTCCACTACAATCAAACCAGTCAAATAAGAGCATCTTCTGTCTCTGTACTGTAAGGCTACATATCTGAACACTGTTAGTTTCTTAGTCCCACAATTTTTCCATGGGAATAAAATGGTAGACAGAGGTCTCCCCTACCCTTTTTGGTCTCTGGGAGGGAAAATGAAAATAAGTCATGTCACCTTCCTAAGATGGGGTGCACTCATGGCATGTCATGCTGCTTAGGAGTCTAGACTTACATTTCCAGTTTTCTCTCCACCATGGGTTATAACAGTTCCAGAACCACATTACAAAGTAGTGAGCAGGGCAACAAGTTTCTGCTCTTTCCTGGTTCAGCAGCCACTCTGCATTCGGGATCAACATGACTCCATTTCACGGGGTAGAAAGTGCTTCAAGTTTCTAAATCGGAACTCAGCCCACCTGACTATAACTAGAAGAGGAACACTTGGCTCCTGATTGATATGGTATTTCTGGCAACAGTGATTCTCAAAGTGTGTCCACAGACCAGCAACAGCAGCACTTGGGAGTGTGCTAACATGTTGACTACCAGTCTCCACCTGCCTGAACTACTTGCCTCACCAGTTCTGGGGGTTGGGGCCTAGTACTGGGTAGTAAAACCAGCCTTCCAGTTGATTCTGATACACACTGAAATTTGAGAACCACTGACCTAGGCTGATAAAGCTCATGGAAATACTCAGCTGGGCTAACTTGCATATCACAGCTCTTTATGTAACTATGGCAGCTCCTCACCAACGGTACCTATTCATTTTTGCCAAATGGCAAGGGTAAGCCCTTTGAGGGCATTTCTTCTACTTTCCAAGGCAAATTTCTTGTGCTTCACTCTATTGTCTCCAAAAGATATATCATCACCTATCTCGTAAGGACTCATCTATCTCATAAGAACTAAATGCTTAGAAAGTGGCATGAATATGAATCCCTATCACGACTATACTTCTACCAAAAGGTCTAATAAGAACTAGAAATGTAGTAAAATAAAATGTACTTCTTGTACACTCACCATCTGACTTTTGCAATCCATCCTATTCCAGAACTCTGAGTGAGGACATCAGAATGACAGAGATGGCACCTGGCTCCACTGTCATCAAGTATTTACTTGCTCAGTCTTCAGCCTGAGTGTCTACTGCACGCCCACAAATGTGTAGACAATCGGTGCTATAAGACTGTTTGGTCCTCAACCAGGTCTTATGCACATCAACAGACGTATGTTGGAGGAAAGTGGTAAATATTTACAACAGTCACAATAACAGCTAACAGCTATAGTATGCTTACCTCGTGCTACAGTTGGAATCATGAATGTCCCCCTAAAGCCCATACGTCAAAGGCTTGGCTACCAGCCTATGCTGCTATCACAAAATAGTACATTCTTTAGGAAGTAGGGCCTACTGGAAGGAAGGTAGTTATTGGGAGTATGCCCTTGAAAGAGATAGTGGGAGCCTGGGCCCTTTCTGTCTCTTTTGCATCCCACCTACTATTAGGTAAGCAGTTTCTTCCATTGTACACTCCTGCTGTGATGTACCACCTCAACACTGGCCAAGAACTACGAACTAAAATCTCTGAAATCATGAGCCAAAATAAATGTTTCTTCCTTAAAAGATGTATCTAGCCAGGCATGATGCCACACACCTGTAATCCCAGCACTGAGGAGGCTGAGGTAGGAAGGTTACAGTCACTATAGTTACATGGTGAGTTCCAGCCTGAACTACAGAGCAAGACCCTATCTCAAAAAACAAACAAACAAAACATCTCAGGTATTGTCAGAGTGATTTAAAGCTGATGATACAGCTTGTGTCAGGCACTCAGGACCTTACAAATGTTAACTTACATGGCTTTCACAACACTGTAAGGTAGCTACTGATATTACACCACTGAAGGGCGGAGGAAACTAAGGCACAGGGGGTCCAAATAGCCTAAGGCTGCACAACTCCTACATGGTGAGGCCAAAATCCAAACCCAAGCACTGTAGCTCCAAACACAGTGCTCTTAGTCACTGTACTAGAAGTCACAGAACTACCAGTTAGGTAGGTATCCACTGACCACCTACCATTGGTCCCAAAGCAATCATTTTAAGACACTTAGGTCCAGGCACAAAATCATCATGATGGGGGTTCAATACTGGGCCCTTGGGCTTCTGATAAAATACTCATTATACTTGGTTTTTTCTCCCTTTTCTCTCCTCTCTAACATAATTCTACCCAAGTCAAATGAAAACTCACAGAGCAGGCTTCTTCTCTTCTTATAACTCCCCTAGCACCGCACCACTTAACCCTAATTATATACCATCTGTCACATAGAGTTCTCTAATTGCTCCTTGTATATTAGTTGTATATTGCTCCTCACTAGACTATAAAATTCTTTGGAAGTATCCACATTTTCTGAAAAATCCTACGAAACTTGGCAGAAGCACGGATTTGCATACGTGGACTTGAAGAGTGTTACACTAGGAGATGGACTGCAAAGGGGTCCAAGAGTAGCTCTGGGGTGATGGAAATGCTCTGTATCTTGACTATGATGGTTTCACAGGTATACACATGTGTCAAAAATAATAAATTACACATTTAACTGTAGTCAGTTTATATGTGTAATTCTAAATAAAGTTGAAAAAGCAGACTCATATGTATATACGGTAACCTGATCTATGACAAAAATTGTGCCAGAAAAAAATATGATGAAAGAATACACTGTTTAATAGATGATATGAAAAACATCTCACAAAACAGAAAGGAAAAAAATAAAGCTGTATTCCTCCCTCATGCCAAATATAAAGATGAATACCAAAGAGAGTAAAGCCCTCAAAGTGAACAATAAAATTAGAAAGATGAAAATACTGAATATCTTTGTACTGCTAGGGTGAGAAAGATCATATTAAGATTGCTAAAGTGCAGCATAAGGCAAAAATTTAATGGATCTGGACTTTCGAAAATTAAAATTTTTTTAAAGTTACCATTGACAAATGTTGGGAGCCATTGAAGCTGGAAATTGAACACACGTGCAGGGCTGTGGCATGGCTAGGGTATGGCCGACCTGAGAACAAAGAGATGCCTCAAAGGGCAAGATAAGGTCACAGCTGAGGACAACTGGCTCCAACTCCAAATAACTAAAGACTGTAGCTGCAGGCATCTCACTCCTGTAATGAAATGCAACATGGAGATCTTCTCCTAAGATACTTCTCCTAAATTAATGTAATCTGTTACTTGGAAAAGTCCGTGAACCACTCCCAAGGTCTGTTTGGTTTCCTGCATTTTTCACTCTAACCACCTCCTTGTTGGAATACTAAATAAATATGGGCCACCCAGAGACATCCCCGGTCTTAGCCCTGAGAGTCAAGAACTCTGCAGAGGGTTTTGATCCTCCTGGAGCCCTAAAATCACACCACTTTTCTCATTTATTTAAGCCTTCACTGTGCACTCATTTGGGAGATTGGGGATCTAGGCCAGATCCCCGATAGACAAAGGTAATAGGCACGTAACAGGATGAGGTTAATACCTAGAATACCCAAGAAACATCTGCAAATCAACACACTAGAAAAAACTATGGCAGATCAAGGAAACTGTAATAGCTAATAAATACACTGAAATATATTAAGTATCCAATTCACTAAGAAATACATAAATTCAAAATAAAACAACCAGATCCCACTATATACAAAATATTAATAAAAGTTTAAAGGCTCATGACAGATATAGCAAGAATATGGGGAATCAAGTACCCTCATGCACTGATGTAGGTGTACAGACCAGTTCAGTACCTACGGAGAGTACTTCAGTAGTGCCAGTAGTGTCTGAAGTACCCTCCAGTGAAAACGTGGATACCCAGCCATCCTACTCCTAGGTATAGTATATACCCTTAGAGTGGTATAAGTGGTTCTTCAACATTCCCCTGCATTAGAATTTCCAAGATGGCCAGGTTAAAACACAGATTAATGAGATCTACCCCCAAGGTTTCTGACTCAGCTCTAGAATCTGCATTTCTAACAAGTTCCCCAGGTGATACTGATGCAGCTGGGTGTGGACCACACTTGGGAGAACCACCACCCTAGGAATATTCTCACACACGTCATTAAGAAAATAGAAGCAGACTGCTCATTACAGGACCTGTGGAGATAAGCATCCATCACTTGGAAAATGGGTAAGAAAATGTAGTAGACACATATCTGACCAGCCCTACAAAGCAGCAGCCAGGGCTATGCAACTGGATAAACCTGTAACAGTATGAATCTCACAAATAAAATGTTGAAACAAGGTCTTTCAATTTTCATGAATGTCTGAAAATGTCAAATGAAAGCAGTTCCACTTATGCAAATCAAAAACACAAAATTACTCAAGAAGTTTAAAAGAACACATACATACCTAAGGACGGGAATAGATCTCATGCCAAGAACAATTTAAATCAGTTCTCAGCATCAGAAGTCTAAAAGGTAAAAACTACCATGTTCTCTAAATTCTCCCTCACCTGCATTCACATAGCTGCCTCCGTTGAAGCCCCTAGTAATTTTGCATCAAAAAAGGACAGATCAACTGGTCACTGAAAATGGAGGGGAATCTCTCTGACATACAAATCTTGCTTGATTTCAATCCCCTGGAATCCAACCTGTAATTGTGCCCTAATTTCCCTCTTTGACATTAACTGCAAAAGAAGTTGAAATCCTTGGTTTTTGGCAAACAGCGTGTCTTTTGAGGCCTGTTCCCCAACCCTAATCCATATATGACAGTCTGTGAATCTGTGTGTGTACTTTTCAGTATTTGCTCACGTATATTTGACAAGTGGTATGCCTGTATGTGGAGATACAGATTTGAGATGGGGCAAAGCATTCTATCTGAGACTGGTTCATCAGCCACTGAATTCTGTTTTACTGAAACCAGAAGTTACCCAGTCAGTTACAAAACCAAGATATCACTTAGCTCCCCACCCACTACTGCCTTCTCTGCCTTCTCTTCACTTTTTTTCACTCTCCACTCCCTCACATCCAATACTGCCTCCCACATCCAACTGGACTGATCCAAAATATGATCTTTTTGTGACTAGGTAGCTTAATTAAGGTAACAAACTTTACAGCAGACCTCGTGAATACAGTAAAAGACAAGAAATAAACATTTCTATTCCTGCCCAAAAGCCTTTAACAGAAAAGTCAAAATCTTTAAGATGAGGCATGCCATGAAAGTTCCTCCAGAAGAGACTGTTTTGACTACAGCTTCCATCTAAAACAAACGAAGACAAAGCCATTCATAATTTGCCATGCCCACCAAGAGGCACACTGGCCACTACATTTTCCAAGGGTTACTGACCACGTAGCCATATAAAGAGACAGGAAAGTGTATTGGACAATCAAGAAATTAGAAGGACCACTGACTGAATCTATTTAAGAAAATGGACAGATCTTTCTGGATAAAGCTTTAAATAGACAAGCCCATGCCAGGAAAGTATGTCTTCAGGAGAAAAAGAAATGGCTAAACAACTGGAGGAAGTAACAGAATACCAAAGTAAAGGGTAGGAGAGTGAACCCATATTTATCCCCAGAAACTGGGGATCCATTATAATTATTCCTGTGTGCAAACACGGAATTTTTACTCACAAAACAGTTTCTTTTTTTCCACAGCCACAGTTTTCATTGGATAGTAAATGTTAGGAATTTGACAGCTTTTCTGACATGCTTGGTAGCAAATGAAGTTTTAAAACTTAAAGCATATATATATATATATATATATATATATATATTTTTTTTTTTTTTTTTTTTTTTTTTTTTTTTTTTTTTTTTTTTTTTTTTTTTTTTTTTTTTTTTTTTTTGCAGCACTGGGGATTGAACTCACAACCTCGCGCCTGCCAGAGCAGGCGCTTAAGGCACTGAGCCAAACTCCCAGCCCACTTAAAGCATATTTAGCCAGGCATGGTGGCACACCTTGTAATGCTAACATTTGGAGGCAGAGGCTGAGGCTGGAAGATCACGTCAAGTTCAAGGCCAGCCTGGGCTACCTAGAGAATTTAAAGCCAGCATAAACTACAAACAAGACCCTGTCTCAAAAAAATAAGTAAATAAAAAATGAATGCACCAATAGCACTTTTTAGTTTATAGAAACTGACCAAGTCCTATCACAAGAGTCCTTTAGATTTTTATGAGTTAGCAAAGTATACCCATTTTTCTGACTCACTTAGGAATGGCTACGATATAAATAAGGACTTTAACAAAACTCACAAATTAAGAAAAATAATAAAATTGCATTTTCAAGGTAAAATTGAATGTCGATAGTCAACACAGGAAGTATGATTATAAAAACACACAAAGTTTCTTCAAGTGGCAAAGTATATACACGATGCTGTATATTCTTTACTCTCAAAATGTTGACAGTAAAACTCCATTAAAAAAAAAACAGATGAACAGAAGAACTTTGAAAATTTTCAGCTGAGTAAGCATATATTGAGCACCACAAGATGCCTGGGATACGCCAATGAATAAAACAATATTTTAATAAACGTGTCCCTTTACTGCCAATTTAATCCATACCTTAAATTAACTTTTTAATGTCCCCAATATTTTAAATAGCTATCAGCAATTCAGATTTGCGTGACCATATTTTATTATTTTACTAAAAATATAAATTTGTAGTCACTGAAGCAGAAATAGAAGGGGAAGGCTATTTGCAGAATAACTACTTAAACGACACAGCAGCAGCTGAGACCTCCTGCTACCCAGCATGTCTGAGAGATGCAGAGACATGCAAACAGGAAGGACCAGGGCCTCCACACCTAACGATGAAACAACATAAGGAAAAGGAACCGTTAGAGGCAGAAGGGAGCTCCTGGAGGTTCCCCCAAAGCTAGCACCTACAATAGCAGGCACAGGTTCTGTTGTCTGCCGGTTTGGCCAAGGCATGGCTTCAGAGCTGGAAGAATGCCACCTGCTGAATCACCAAACATCCCTGGGCTTCCCTTGAAGCACTGACCAGACAGGCACCCATCCCCCGCTGGCTTCTCTCGTGGACATGTTACACCCGGACCAATGAAACGCCCAGCTCTCTACCCTGCACAAGCCACAGCCGCCAACCCTATTACATCTGGGCAGCCCTAAGCAACTCCCTTCTCATTCCTACGTCACCAGTCCCACTCCTCTTTCTGCCCACTCAGTCCCTCCTGCCCCCAGTCCCCAAAAGGCGTGGGGTGTTCACAGCACATCAGGATGGGCATTCACCACTACCACACCAGGCAGCCAAAGAGAAACACTCCCAAGCAGAAAGCAAAATAACCTGTCCAAAAAGCTTTAAAGGCCCTGGCAGGTAAATGTCAGGAGAGCTAGAATAGTAGGCAGGCCCAGTAACACAGAAAATACACTTCCTTTTCAGAAAGCAGCCTTCCTTCTTGGTTTCATAGGCGTGTGCCGTTGAAGTCTATACTGTTTGAAGGTGAAAAGAAACATCTGAGAAGCACCTGCCTGGATTCCTTCCTTCCCTCTCTGTCCATGACAAGCAACTCTCATCTCAATCTTTACTCGAAGAGGGAACAAGCGTTAACCAGAGCCCAATCCGTTAGCTGAACCCGGGACCCAACACAACCCACCAGAGGAAGCTTCAGGCCAGAGTTGGGTTAACGTTGTGGGAGAGGCTGCCGGTGCCGCTGCTTTGCCCTTGATAAGTCGCCTGCGTATCGCGCAGACCCCTCGTTCCGCGGGAGAGCAGCGTCCAGTCGGGACCTCCAGGCTCCCCCTCTGAACGCCCCACTCGGCAGCGGCAGCGCGGGGTCTCAGCCGCCGCCAGCCCGGGGGCTGATGCGCGGCCTGAGAAGAAGGAGCTCGTTCTCAGGGAAGGGGGTCCCACCTGCTCCGCCGTCTAGGGACATCGAGGGTCCGCGGTGGGGGAATCCCCAAAACCGAGGCCGCCTGGCCGACTGCGACGTGACCTGGGGGTACCAACTGTCACGCCGCCGCCTGGGCCGGGGGGAGGGGGGTAGGGCGGGACCTGAGGGTCGGCCCCTGCGCGGCTCCGGACGTCAGGCGTGCCACAGCCCCAAGGGCCCCGACACCCGCTCCTCCGCCCCGCCACCGCCGCTCGCTCCAATAGAATACCGACAGCCTTCTAGGCTGCACGCAGCACCTCGGAAAAGGTGGCCACGGCCGCCTCCGCCTTCCTCCCCACCCGGACTTGGCGGGGCCAGCCAGCAGCCCGCCCCTTCGGCGCCGACCCTCCGCGAGAGGAGAGGCGGCGCCCCGCAGCGCACGCCAGGTATGCGAGCTACATCGCGCCGGCTGCGCTCACGCCCCCTCGCCAGGGCTACCCGCCGACCCCCGGGTCAGGCCCGGCCCGCGCCCGAGACCGGTGTCCCTTGGTCCCAACCCCACCCCCGCTACCCGGCGGCCGGCTGCTGGCCTCCGCCCCGCGACTCACTCGCGCCGGAGTCGCTGGAATTCCGCTTGCCGAGCCCCCCGCCGTGTATCGAAATGCGGGACAGTGCAGCGTAAAAGCTCCGCGCCCGATGGCGCTCTCCGGCTGGCTTGTCAGGCCCGAGAGCAGAGCAGCTGCCTGGGCCGGCCCTCCCCGCGCCCGCCCTGCCTGCCTGCGGCCACCGCTGCCCTGGCCGCTGCCTCGCTGGTGCGAAAGCTTCAGACCAGCCACCGCGAGCCTCCCGGGCTGCCGAGCATGCCCAGTCCGCGGTCCGAGCCGCCCGGCTTCCCGCGCGGCGGAGTCCGCTCCTCCGGGTGTTTACAGCGGCCGGGGGGGCGGGCTAGGCGGGCTAGGCGGGGTTGCGGGGCCCCGCGACCGGCCGGGCGGGGTTGCGGGGGAGCTGTGGCCAGGACCTAAGGGACCCGGGCCAGACTGCGCACCATGGGCATCTGGTGTTTTAGTTTGAAGGAATGTGAAACGGGGCTGGGCAGGAGGGGTAGGCGCTTCTCCTAACAAGAAAGGAGGCTGCGCGGTTGTAGGAAGCTGCCAGGGGAGGCCAGACGGATTTCACAGTGGTCAGGGTGACAGACCGTCCAGGGCGCAGCCCGAGCAGTGAGCAGCTCGTGAGTCTGAGGGCGTTGAATGCAAACTCAGCCTTCAGGAAGCCAGGCTGGGGGCCCAGTTGGCGAACTACACTTGCATTCTTTCCTCCCGACCCCAAAGGTGCGACACTTGTGGTTAACTCCTGGTCGATCACTCCTATATTTAAACCTCAGATTCTCAAACCCATTTTCAAACTCCTATCCACAAATTCCTTTCTTCCTCCCCCAAAAGTAACAGCTGCCCCACCGCAAACCGCAAACTGCCCGAAGCCTAGCGGCGCGGAGTACGCCCACAGAACACAGACCCGCGCGGGGTGCCCTCGCTGCGCGTCAGGGCCCTGCCTCCAGGGCTCCAGCGAAAACCCGGAGAGCGCCGGGCGCAAGGACTGCGCATGCCTACGCGCACAGCCCGGTGCGGGTCGCCCCGCGGAAGGCTTCCTTCTGCTCTTCAAGCCGGTCCCCAGCGCCCAGGATCGGGGCGGGCGGCGGGCAGAGCTGACCTCCCCGGCCGGCCCGCACTGCAGCTCCGTGACCCGGGCAGCTCGGGGCTGGCCCGACCCCGCGGGGTCGAAAACTCCGGGGCAACGGAGAGGCCGTGAGGCGGTGCTGGCGGGACACGTGACTGCCCATGGCGCTCCGGGCAGCCATCTTCGCCCGGCCGGGCGGCTGCGGTGATCGGAGCTGATCCCGGAGCTAACGGGGCAGAACGGACGCCCCTCCCCCGCCACGCCTTCCCCCTACCTAGACTGAGGCCTCCGTCGGCCCGCCTCCGTCCCGCCCTGGGACGCCGAGTCGCCGCGCTCGAGGACGGACTGTGGCACCGGCCACTCGCTGAAGACTGCGTGTTCAGGGCGGCAGACCTCCGGCGGCGAATAGCCTCTGCTTCTCCCCAGGGGCGGACGTTGCAGAGAAGGGTCCCCTTCTATCAGGCAGCGACAACGCTGCTCCGGTCGCCTCCGCTTCTAACCTGATCGCCGGCGGAGAGGCGCGCGGTCGGGGGTCTGGACCGCTGCCCGCGCTGTTTCCTGCGCGCTGCACCCGGGCCGCTTGGCCTGCGCGGCTTGGATCGTGAAGATGTTAGATGTTCGCCGTGAACGTTTATTACGCTCCCGGCCAGAGTCACCTGTCCCTGCTACTTCAGGATCAGCTGCGTCCCCATCACCCGAGAATTTTCAGCCCCACCTAGACCTACAGAATCGGAAACGTTTGCGGGTGGGATCCTAAAATCATTTAACACCCCCCGGTGGTCCGAGGGATAGGGTCTTTGCTTCTTTATTTTAACTAAACCACGCAGCGCATCTTCGTGTGAGACACTGAAAATTTAAAATGTGCTCTGCCCCAAACCACAGTGAAGAGTCAGGGACTCAAAACGAAGCAGTCTGCCCCAGTGCGGATTTTTATCGCCCCTCCACTTCAGCATTGTGGCTTTTTCACCCTGAGGTCTCTGCTTTTCTCAGGAAAAAATGCGTTTGTCACGTATGGCTTTAAAATAACCGAAATTGAGTTCAACGACGGGTTTTGAGTGTCTACCAAGAGAAGGGTCTATCAGTCATAGTAGCCCTGTTGGGTATTTTCCTCAGTTTACATCTAAAAAGTGAAAGAATTCTTGCTTTCTTGTGACTTACAGTTTTTCAAACTAAAAAAGTGCCAGAACCTGCAATTTTCTCTTCTGTTATAACTGTTATAGCAGAATATGCTGTATACTTTAAGACTTCCTGAAAAGAAAATTCAGTACAACACCCTATGTAGATATGTCAAAGACATTTTAATTTGATGCCCCCATGTAAAGATGAACTTACAAAATACTAATAGTTCTTGAATGTAAGTGATGTGTCTAGGATACTCACTGTACTTTTTCCTAATTTTCTTTGAAAAGTTTTCTTTAAAACCCTTTATAAATGGTTTTTCATGGGTAATTTTAAAATAATATATAACACATGAAAGAGCAGGGTATAAAAGTATTTCCATTTCAATTTCTTAAAAAGATCCTAAAAAAAAACAATAGGCCATACATAAAAACATAGCCATAATTATAGGAAGAAATTACAGAAAAATTATAATAGGAAACATAAATTCTGAATTAATTGGCTGTAAGAGACACTCAAGAGTTGGATCTTCTTGAAATATGTAGGTGCAGGAAATACAACTCAGCAGGCCCAGCACCTGTCTGACAAGTGTGAGGTTGTGAGTTCCATTCCCAGTACAAAAGAAAATTTTTTTAAGAAATTGGTTATAATCCTTAAGTCACCACTATTTGTAAATTATTTAATAGAAGAATTTTTTCATTTTCACTCCACTGACTCAAAAATAATTTTACCAGTGCATTTTTTTTAAAAGTTTTAACAAGCAACATGCTGATTATAAAATTTTAGGATTATTAGGTACTTAAGAGTATCATAGATTACAATGCTGTCAGGAAAAGAAACAAAACAATAAATAAATAAATCCCAAATAACAATCTGTCATTAAAATGTATTTAAAATAATACAGTACTAAGAACAAATACTGAGACAAACACTTCACTTGCCAAGATAGCTATTCTGAAGTTGTCTGATTCTAAATGAATGACTCTGCTAACCAGGGGAAGTAATCGGCCTGATTAAAAACAGAACTTTATCCAGTAGACCTGTAAACAGCAAACCATCACTTACTAAGCCTTAAAAAGTTCAAATAGTGCTCAGAGAGCAAGGAGGCTTCTTGTGTATCCATGGTAATGTGTCTCAGAGGAATAATACAGGGCCACAAAGCTTTAATGACAGGGCAGCACCTCATAAACTTGCCTCAGCCCGTTAAACTCATTTAGCCTGGATCCCAAACCAAAGCCGACCAGAAAAGCCAGTTGCAGATGACAAAGCTGTTTGCAAATACAGTACTTGCCATAAGGCTTAGGTCTAGTGGTAGTCAACCCTCTATGTTCATTCCTGTGTCCCTGGCTAGGATTCCTGGCTTCACCAGTTGGCTTCTAATGGTCAACAAGAAACTCAAACATATTTGACAGTAATGCAGCTGAGGCTCAGGAAGAGATAGGAACCAGGAACTGGAGTATTGACAGGAACCCCGGAAGTGTCCCTCTGTCTATTCTGTACTGTTCTTGTGTTTCAGCTTTTTGGCCTTCAGTTAACATAGTAAAAACAACAACAACTTGAGAGTTCTAAAGTTTATATCTCTTCTAGAAAGTAGCAAAGATAATACCCATATCCATTAACCCTCTGTCTAGTTGAATCCCTGTTCCCTGATTCCCCCTGTGCACTTGAACCAATACTGGTATTTCAAGATCCATCTCCAATTCCTTCTGTTTTCACGAAAAGCACCTCTTCCTCTCTGAATACAGAAAACCTCTATACAAGTATTTTGACAAATGTTTTAATACAGCATAAGCCATGTGATATCTTTTATCCTTTTGGTTGTTTGCAGGTATATCTTGACCCTCCAACTACATAATAGATGCTATCAAGAAGATATATATATTTATTTTCAATCTTTCAGAGTACTTAGCACAAGACCTGGAACCTAGTGGTCTGCACTGAATAGTTACTAAGCTGTAATTTATGATTTTTACTTTTACTTCTCTATACTACTTTTGGTATTAAAAGGGTAAAACACTAGAAATGGATATGCCCTTGTTAACAACAACCCTTAATAATCTGCCATGTACAGATTAGACATTTCAAATTAGACATTTATGACTAGTCACTAATGAGGACCTGATAAATCAAAGCCATCAAGGTAACACTGCACTAACTGACAGAGGTGGATGGCATCATTGTCAACACCTACCATTTACTCCTAGCTTTACAAATGATTTGTAACTCCAGCAGGTTTAATTATTGCCTTTTAAAATAAGAATAATATACCCCCACTCTTTGCTTCCAAGAGTAGCATGAAAATTAATTAGGTCTTTAATGTAAATATATGTCTATAAAATGTTTATAGGCAATTAAAGATAAAATCAGGAAATGTAGTTCAATGTATTATGAATATTTATTGTTTTATTTAGCAGTCAGCTTCCTTCTAAGGACAAGTATTACAGAAGTAGCAAATAGTACACAAAATAATGAATACATGTCTTATCAATTACCACTTGTAGACAAGTCTCAGACAACCAGAACTAATTGGAAGGTTGAGACAAAAATCCTATCTCCTGCACTAAAGGAAGAGTTACCTAGTGCAATCACCTGAATTTTATAGTTCTGACATGAATTCTTCAAAGGCCTCACATCTAGGCCATGCTGCAAGGAGGACAGCAGCAACTCAGGACTGCCACTATTTGTGACACTTCCTTTATTTTGTATGATTTTGAAGAAGTATATCGAAATTTTTCCACCAGTTCCTTCACAGAAATAACATGCACGATACAATCTCTCCACCTCATTGGCACCTGGAAGAATGAGATACCAGTACACTCCAAGACATGGCTGGAACAATTTCATGAGAGACCTGCTAAATCCTGTGTACTGCAATCTAGACTAGTGTTTCTCAGACTCAGCTCTGTGGATATTTAGACCAGGTACGTCTTTGTTATGGAGCACTGTCCCATGCATTTTAGGATGTTTAGCAGCACCCTTGGCCTTGGCCAACTAAATGCCAGAAGCACCCTGTTCTCATTTGTGGCAGCCAAAGTATCTCCAGACGTTGCTACATGACCCTTGGAAATGGATAGAAGGGGTTATCACCCTCGGTTAAGAGATACTAACCAAGAATCAAAAGAAACTGAGATTTTAAATTTATTAACTATTTTTCTTTGGTGTCGCCCAATACTTTATTTTTGTTTCTGGTAGTGGGAATTGAACCCACAGCCTACACACTGAGCTACATTGCCAGCTCTCCTAAATTTTTTTTTTTTTTTGTTTTGAGACAGTGTCAACTAAATTGCTAAATAATTCAGATTGGGCTTGAATTCATAGACCTCTTGCCTTGGCTTCCCAGACCGCTGGGATTATAGGCACTCACTCAGATCACTCAACACTTTTAAGTCCTGTATTTATATCTTGGGTACCTCCACCCTTATAAAGTTTGAAACTTCATTAAAAACAATTTTTATTGCAAAATCTTTTGGAAATATTGCTGACAGTCTATGCTGTACAACTAATTTGAGGATAAGCTTCCTTTAGAAATTTTTTTTCCTAAAAATCATGGAAAGGTCCTTAGAATCCATTCAAAGACTGAGCATTGTAACCTACCTAGCCTACCTCACATGTGCTCAGAACACTTACACTAACCTGCAGTTCTACGAAAATCATTTAACATGAAGCCTTTTTTACATGGTGATGCTGAGGATCAAACTCAGGATCTCACATATGCTAGACAAACACTATACCACTGAGCTGCATCCCCAGCCCACAGAGTCTACTTTGTAATAAAATGTTTGTTATGACCTGTGTCTAGATGTCCCCCCAAAGTCTCATGCAGTCATAGGTGGCTGCATCTAGAATGTGTGACACTGGCATTGATTCATAGTGCGATGCTAGGCTCAAGGACACGAGGGTTAAAGTATCTGCCTTAAGTAGCCTGGATAAGATATAAGGAATAGAAAGAGCTGTGACTGTACCTTGCTTGTTCACTTTTACTCTCTCCTGCCTGCCATGAATGTTTCTCCTCTGCAGTGCCCCTCCACTGAGCCACCCTACCTCACAGCCAGTCAGTTATGGACTAGAAATCTTTACAAATAGTGAGCTAAAAACAAAACCTTTTCCCCTTTAACTTTGTGTCAGGTATTTTGTCTCAGCAGTGAAAGAAGTAACTAATACAGTGTTGAATATCTCATGTAATTTACTGAATAATTTACTGAAAGTGAAAAACAGAAATGTGCACAGAAATGTACACTTCCGTAACACCTGTGTGAAAGGGAAGGCCTCACTTTCACCCACAATGCTTTATGTCCAGAAACCTACAATTCCAGTGTACACTTGAAAAATACTTCCCACACCAAAATATAAGAAAAATAAAGTAAAAAGGATACATTTCCCACGAAACAGGCAGAATAGGTAGAGGTAGTAGTACAGAAATGGAAATTAAGTTCAGTAACTAAAATTGTAGATTTTTGGGCTGATATTCTTATAAAATTTCACAAGCAATGTTTCAAAATAGTTATTTAAAGCATTAGTTATTGTGCCCACACTATAAATGTTGCTATAGCCTTTAGGGAAGCACTGGGAGATCAGTAGGTGCAGAGGAAGGGGGGAATAGGACAAAATGCAAGCCCTAAGAATATATTGAAATTGCCTGAATTCAGTGTCTCTTGGCAGCATTTTACTTGCTCATTAAATGAACCCCTCTCACAAAAAAGAGATGTTGCAAAATGAGATGGGCGAGGGGCCCTGCAAATTTCATTATTAGGTCAAGGGCTGGGAGGCCTCTTTCTTCAGATTTTCTCACTCCTGAAATCTTTTTTCATTTATTTGTCACTGCCTTTAATATTTTTTAGCTGCATTTGAAACATTTCCTATTATTTCTGCATGAGTAAGAGAATGTGTCATTTCAACCTCCTTGTCAGCTTCTGTTTCACTTTCATTAAATTTGTTGATTGAGTGTGAAGACAGAGGCACTGTCATCATTTCCAGATTTTTACTTAGGGTCTAGATCTCCCTTGCAGCAATAGTATCATTGCTGTTGTAATTTTGTAATGGAGCCTGGAAAGATGGGCATGAAACCAGGGAAGGCAGTTCATTCTTTTCATGGGTTCAGGAAGGCACCAAGAGAGGGGAGGGAGATGCTTCTTTCTCTTTTGTATTCATTCATTCATTCATTCATTCATTTGCTTTGTAAATACTTACTGGATGCCTCCTGAATGGCAGGCGCCGATTTTTGTGCTGGCAATGTAGCTCAGTAGTTTTTTGTTGTTATTTTGTTTTTTTATCAGCTCCACATATAATTCTAGCAGGCTGCCAGGGCTGGGAGTTGCTGAACTAGACCACACAAGTTGCAGTCAAACACTAGTAAGTATTTTGATTTTATAAGTAATGGTGAAAAAGTTACTGAAGAGAGGTGATATAGTAAAATGTAGAGTTTGGGTTTTTTTTGTTTTTTGGTTTTTGGTTTTTTTTGGTTTTTGGCTTTTTTTTGGAACACTGAGATTTTGTGGGTTTTATTGGTTATATAGATTAATGGGTTTTATTTTGGCAGAATTGAACGTGCGCATAAAATATATTGATCATTTTTACCCCCACATGACCTTCCTTGTCCACCCTCCAGTTTCACATTCAGAGGGCTTACATGGCCAATGTTTTGCTCATCTCTGTCACCTTACTATTTGCCCTTATACTCCTCCCCACCCTCTTATTCTCTTCCTCCCTTCTACTTTCTTGTCATCTTTTTTATATTCCTCATATTAGAGAATATGGATTTTTTAATATCAGTTTTTTCAAAATTCTGAAACAATTGTAGATTCACATGCAGTAATAAGAAATAATACAGAACAATCCCATGTATCCTTTAAGTAGTTTCCCTAATGATAACAACGCAAAACTATAGTATGATATCACAACCAGGATATTGGCTTTAATACAAAATAAATCTTTTCTTTCTTTCTTTCTTTCTTTCTTTCTTTCTTTCTTTCTTTCTTTCTTTTAGTCAACATCTCACTATGTACTCGAGGCTACCCTTGAACTCACTCACCTCAAACTCAAGGTCCTCTTGCCTCAGTCTCCCACATGCTGGTATTGCAGGTGTGCACCACCACCATGTCCAGCTATCATTTTCAACACCACTATTGCCTTTTTAAAGCTAGTTTATTTCCCTCTTATCCCTAACTCCATTCATTTGTTCTGCATTTCTATAATTTTGTCATTTCAATAAAGTTATATAAATGTAATTATGTAATATATAATCTTTTGGTATTGACTTTTTTCTCTCTCTGAAAAATTATCTGGTGATTCATCCAGATAGCTGCAGGGGTCAATAGTTTGTACCACATACAACACACATCTCTTTTTCTGAGTAGTAATAATCCATGGTATGATTGTAGCATGATGTGTTAGTGTTGTGTTGTGTTATTGTAATGAATTATCAGAGGCAGGCATTCTTATAAAGAAAAGGGGTTTATTTTGGCTCACAGTTCTGATCCAAGGTCTAGGGAGTAAATCTGGTAGTGGTATACAAGTATATACATTGGAGATTGAACTGCGCACTTCACATATGCTGTGCAAGCACTCTACCACTGACCTATATAACCAGCCCTTCAGGGTCTCATGAAATTGCCCTGGCTAGATTTAAATTTGTGATCCTTGTGCCTCAGCCTCTCATAGTGGTGGGATTATAGGTGTGCACCACCACTCCCAGCATCGCTGTTTTTTATTTCAATTATTCTGATAAGTGTATGGTAATATCTTGTGACTTTATTTGTAGTTCACTAGTGGCTAATGATGCAGGACATCTTTTTGTGTGCTTATTTATTTGCCATCTGTATATACACTTGGTGAGTGTTTCTTCATGTTTTTTGCTTATTTTCTAACTGGATTATTAGATTTTAATGTTTGTTTGTTTGTTTTGAGACATGCTGACCTCAAACTTGCTATGTAGCCCAGACTGGTTGCAAATTGATGATCCTTCTGTTTCAGTGCTAGGATTGTAGGTGTGCATCACCATACCCAGCCTAATGTTTGAGGGTTGCTTTTATATTCCAGATACTAGTCCTTTTTGGTAGGCAATTTTCCCTTACTCTCTGATTTGATTTTTCATTTTCTTAATGGGGTCTTTCACAGAGCAGTCTTTGTGATATAATCTGATTTACCAGTTTTTTCTTTTAGGGATCATAGTTTTCATGTCAAGTCTAAAAATCTTTATCTAGTCCTTCTTATGAAGGTTTTTCTCCTATGTGTTTTACTAAAACTTTTATAATTGTAGTGTATTACATTTAAGTCATGAGTCATTCCAAGTTTGTTTTGTTTTGTTTTGCTTTGGTTTGGTTTGGTTTGGTTTTGGTTTTGGTACTGGGGATCAAACTCATGACTTCATGCTTGCCAGACAGGCGCTTGTGCCACTGAGCTAAATCCCATGCCCTCCAAGTTAATTTTTATATAAGATATGTGTCTTAGGTTGATATTCACTACATGTGTATTTCAGAATTGGGGGTTGACCAGGGCCTCACAAATGTTAGGCAAGCCCTGTACCACTGAGCTATATTTCCAGCTCACACTGAAGTTTGCCTTTTTTCTTAGGGATTGATCAATACTATTCATTGAAAAGGTTATCCTTCCTCCGTTGAGTTTCTCTTGCACCTATGTTAAAACATCAGTTGCATTTATTGTATGGGTCAGTTTCTGTTTGTTCTATTGACCTATGTGTCTATTCTTCCGCTGATACCATACAGTCTTGATAACAGTAGCTATAAGTCCTGAAATTCTTTAAACTATGTTGACAGGTTCCTTTCACATTATTGTTCCTCTTCCAAATTATTTCAGCTCTTTTAGTTCCTTTGCTTTTCCATGAACATTTTAGAATAATGTCATCTATATCTATAAACAAAAAGTTTGCTGGAATTCTGATGCAAATTGCACTAAATTTTGTGATGGCACACACCTATAATCCCAGTACTCAGGAGAATCAACTTGAGTTCATGGCCAACCTAGGCTACATAGTAAATTTAAAGTCAACCTGAATACATAGCAAGACGCTGTCTCAAAAAATTGCACTAAGCTTATATATTAATTTTGAAAAACTGACATCTTTATTATATTGAGTCTTCCGACCCATGAACATTTTCCACTTATTTGGATCTTTAATTTTTATCAACATTAATTAATTTTCATATATGAATCCTATAAATGCTTTACTTATTCATAAATATATGGCATGTGATTGTAAAAAAAAGTGCATTTTTAATTTCAGTGTCCACATTCTCATTACTAGAATATAGAATTACAGTTGATTTTTATATAACTATCTTTGTATACTACATTTTTAAATACTCATCTATTAGTTTTAGGACTGCTTTTCTAGATTCCTTGCAATTATTTGTGTTTACAACCATGCTATAAGCAAGTAGGGACCATTTTTAATTCTTTCTTTTTGATCTGTAAGTCTTTTGATGCTTTTTCTTATCACACCAGTTAGAACATCTGAGAATATGTTAAATAAGAATGGTGAGTCTGGCTATCTTTTCTGATATAGAGAAAAAGTATTCTGTCTTTCACCACTAAGTTTAATGTTAATTATAGGGGTCTTTGGTACATGGTTTTAAGTTGAGGGACATCCCTTCCATTCCTGTTTTTCTGATAATTTAAACATACATAGGTGTTAGATTTTGTCAGTCTTCTTGCATCTGTTGATTGATATGATCATGTTATTTTTTTCTTAAGCCTGTTAATAAGCTTGGCTTTCAAGTACTGAACTAGCCTCGCAACCTCTGGGAAAAAATCCATTTGGTCACATTACGTAATTATTATTTATGTTGCAAAATTCTTCTGTTCACTTCTCTTCTGGTATTTTGGGCTTTATTTGTCCATGCTCATTGTTATTTCTAAGTTGCTGGCTTCTTTATTTTCAAGTCTGGAATAAAGATAAGCCAGGAGAACCATCGCCTTGTTGGGCCTTGGACCTTGAGGTGCCTAGAAATGCCTGCCTTTTTCTTTTCATTTTTCTGAATATTCTAATGTTTGTTTCATTTATAATGTCCAGGGTTTTTAGTTGTACTCAGTAGCAAGATTAAGGAAAAGTAAGCCTACTTCATCTTCCCTAAACTTGAAGTTCAGATGTGTATTTTTAAAAAGCATTGAAGGCAAGTAAAGGAAAACAGTGCATTGTAGTGATTTGTATGAGGAGAGAGAATCTAGCAGGTGGCTGTCTCATTCACCAACTTCCTCTCACATCCTACTACCCTACTTGCGCAGAGCCGAGGGTCTGCCACCCTAGTGGACCAGCAAGAGATTGGAGCAGTACATCTCTGGGAGTGTTACTATGTGATTAATGAGCCCGAAATGCTCTACAGATAACAGTTGTTTCTATCCAGAGTTTTTAAACATTTTCCTTCAGAAAAAAACAATTCATTCCTGAAAATAACCCATCAATATGCATGATTGTAAATTTTCTTTAGCTTGACTCCATGAATAAGTAACATTGAACAAATTGTATCTTATGTTGCTGCTTAAGCAGAACTGTAATCCTGCCTGAAGTTGTTTCTTCAACTGTCTACTACTGTGGTTTGTATATAGGTTGACTGAACCTCCCAAGACTTTATATGCGGTTTCAAAGTGAGTCCTTGTTGTGAGATATTCATATAGTTGAATCTAGAATGCTCCCAAAAGACCTCTGCTTTAAAGGCATGACCCCTAGCTTGTTGCTACTGGGAAGTGGTAGAACATTTAAGAGGCCAGGCCTAGTAGGAGGTTTTAGGTCACTGAAGGCACGGCCTAGATGAGGTTGTGGGACTAGAGTGTTTCTCACCCTTTCAGCTTCCTGGCTGCTGTGGGTGAGCAGATTCCTTGACCACACATACCTGCTATGATATGCTGCCACACCACAGACCTAAAAGCAACAGGACCAACTGGCTATGGACTGAAACTTCCAAAACTATAAGTTAAAATAAATCTTTTCTTTTTTAAAGCTAGTTAGCTCAAGTATTTTGTTACAGTGACCAAAAGCTAATGTAGGAATTGAGAGGATGAAAACCTAATCCACCTATGGCAATTAGATGTGGGGGATTTGGAAGGTGATTCATATTAGGTCTTTAGGGTGGCGCCCTCATGAATGAAGATGGGTGGCTTTATAAAATGAGGGAAAGAAAAGACCAAAAGAGACATGCATACACATGCACATTCTCTGTTTCTTGCCCTGTAATACTCTATACCATTTTGGCACTCTGCCAGCAGAATAACTATCACCCTTGGCACTGGACTTCCAGAACCATAAGCCAAAATAAAGCTCTTTTCTTTGTAACTTTATTGGCAACAGATAAGGAATTAGCACATCTATATTGAAAGAGTGGCACATGACTCTATCTAAATAACTGTCAAATGAGAGTTTGCAGCCTGAGTTGTACATTAGAACCATCAGAGGAGATACGAAAAGTACTCATACCAAAAGTTCACTCTCAGAAACTCTTGTTCCAGTAATCCAAGGGAGGTTCAGATTGGGTATTTATTTTCTAAAGATGCATCACCAATCACTGACTATCTAAAATGGAATTACTTAATTTAAAAGAAAATTGTCAGCAGCTCTGGGATTACTGTCAAACTGACAAAGCCACAAACCTCAACTGGTTCTTTCATTCAGAAACTTGTTAAAATTTCAAGGTCCAGGCCACACCCTAGACCAATAAATCAAAACTTTAGGGGGAAAAATTCAAGCACCAGCTCTAAAATCTTTATTACCAAGGTTAAGAAGCAAGATTGAGAAGAATGACTTTACTGTTAGCAAAGTTCCACAAGAATCAGAATTCCTACTGGGCATGATAGTGCTCTACAGAAATCCCAGCATTTTGGGAGGCTGAGGCAAGAGGACCACAAGTTCAAGCCTAGACTGAGCAATTTAGCAACTTAGCAAAAGCCTTTTTTAAAATTAAATAAATAGGGCTGAGGGTGTAACTTACTGTAAAGGGCCTGGGTTCAATCCCTAGTACTGCAAAAGTTAATTTATTAATTAATTAATTTAAAAACTATGTGATGCTTAGAGTGTGAGTTCTTAGGAAAACTGATTAAACAAAACATTTTTCTAAATTTCTACTGAGTCTCATTGTTTCAGTTCTGTCAGCTGTCACTCAACACCTAAGTAAGACTTATAAAAAAGACACTGGTTGCCTAAAGGTGCTGATCATTTCAGCATCTATCATTAGAGTTAGTATCCCATATGTAAGGAGTCTCTGTCACAAAGTTATCAAGATTAAATTCACCAAGATTCTATTGTGGCTAAGTTGTGACGCATACTCATTTTGGTATTGACCTAAATTAGACCTGTGGTAGAGAATTTCTTTTTTTTTTTTTTTTTTTTTTTAAATTTAGAGACAGGGTCTCACTGTGCAGTTCAAGTTGGCCTTGAACTCACTTTGTAGCCCAGGCTGGTCTTGAACTCGCAAAGATCATCCTGCCTCAGCCTCCACGGATAAGCCACCATCCCTGGCTTTGTGGTAGAGAATTTCAAGGCTATAATTAACTGTGTGCATGTGCAATTAAAGGCAGAACTGTCTGTTTTATAAAATAGGCCAATATGAAGGGAAGAAGGTCTCATTTTAAGAAAACAGATATTGCTATATACATGACCCTAATTAAAGAATTTGCTAATAGCTCACTATTTTTAGGAGCAGCTAGCTGTGCGTAGCACTAAATCTACAGTAGAGTTTCTATTTTTCAAAAGAGACATTTCTTTGTGAATGAGTGATATTAGTAGCACAAAACAATTTTCCATGGATATTATTCTGGGTTGTTTTTGTTCTATTTAAAGCAGTCAACACATTTTATAATAACCCTGAACATCATTTTAAACCAAATGTATTCCAGTTCACTAGCTAGCTATAAATATAGCTTCATCTGTTTACAATGATGAAAACAAAACAATATGCCATTAGCAAAGATATCCAATGATAGCTTAGATTTCAAATACAGAGAAAAGAAAATAGAGATAGAAATGCACTCTATTTTAATGTATTCTTTTAACGTGGATGATAAAACAGAGAAGTAAATCTAGATGAATCGGTGGTTTCCATGCCCTCCAAGAGCCTACTGAGTGGTTTTAAGCCACTCTTAAACTTCTCTCCTTTACAAAGCTATCATCCTCATCTCTTGATTCATACTTTTAAAAAGGGATTAAATATTGTTTACTTGTTCCTTACTATGAATGTTCACCTTTTGAATGAATCTTCTTCCAAGTATATGTTTATGTTAAGACTTTTTTTATTACTCTTACAATAATAATGATCACTTTTTAAAAAGTCATACCCTGAAGAAAGGAGTCAGACTGATCCTGAATCAGTGGGTTTGTCTGTACTCCCAGATGGTGTTGCCTGGAAAAAGAAATACCCATTATCTACACTTAGCTTACATCTCAAAGAGAAATAAAATTTTTTTTCCCCCTGCGGCACCAAGGATTGAACTCACAACCTCGTGCCTGTCAGGCAGGCACTTAAGTCACTGAGCCAAACTCCCGGCCCTGGTTTTTTGAGGCAGGGTCGCACTGTGTAGCCCAAGCCGGCCTCGAACTCACAACGCTCCTCCTACCTCAGCCTCCCGAGTGCTGGGATTAAAGGCGTGCGCCACCACGCTGGCTGAGAAATAAATTATTATTATAAATCAGTAACATTCCTGTACATGAATAACAAACTCGCTGAGAGAGAAATTAGAGAAACAACACCTTTCATAATAGCATCAAGAAAATTGAGAAACCTAGGAATCAATCCAAGGAAGGAAGTGAAAGACCTATACAATGAAAACTACAGTGTCTGAAAAAGGAGTTTGAAGAGGATATCAGAAAATGGAGAGACATCCCCCACTCTCGCATAGGAAGAAATAGTGTAGTGAAAATGCCCATATTCCAAACCCATTATACAGATTAATACAATTCCAATAAAAATATCAATAGTACACTTCACAGAACTAGAGAAAACAATCCCAAAATTCATATAGAACCAGGAAAGACTAGCAAAAGCAATTCTGGGCAACAAGAGCAAGGCAGGGTGCACCACAATCACCAATTTGAAGTTAATACTACAAAGCTACCATGACAAAAGCAGCATTATACTAGCAAAACACACACAGGCAGGCATGCATGCATTCACACATATGCATACACACCATACCTGATGATCAGTGGAGCAGAATAGAAGATGAAGAAACAATTCCAAGCATAGGGACCAAATGCCTTCATCTGAAGGATAGCCTCTTTAATAAATCATGCTGGAAAAACTGGCTTTCCACATACCAAACATTAAACCTAGACCCATACCTCCTACCATGCACTACACTAAAATCAAACTGGATCAAAGATCTAAATGTAAAAGCAAAAGTACTTAGTCTGCTGGAAGACTGAATAGGTAAAACTCTTGAAGACAGTATAGGCAAGGACTTTATGAACAAAATCCAGATCACACAGGAAATACTACAAAGAATCAACAACTTGGGTTACATCATATTAAAAAGAAACTTTTGCACTAAAAGAAACCACCAGCAGACTGAAGAGACAACTCAGAGTGAGAAAAATTTTGACAACTATTCCTCAGGCAAAGGACTAATACCTAGAATATGTAAAGAACTGGAAAAAGAATCAGACCCTCAAATTCAAACACCCAATCAAAAAATGAACATCTGAAGTGAATACACATTTCTCAGATGAGGAAGTACAAATGGCAAATAAATGTATTGAAAAATGGTCAACATCACTGGTCATTCAAGAAATGCAAATTAAAACAACACTGAGATCCATTTCACTCCAGAAAGAATGACTATTATCAAGAAGTCAACCAATAACAAATGCTGGTGAGTCTGTGGGGAAAAAAGAACCCCTTTCCATTGTTTGTGGGAGTGTAAACTGCTACAACCACTATGGAAATCAGTATGGAGACTCCACAAAAAAAATGAGAAATTCTGTTTAACCCAGCTATTCCCCTTCTAAGTATCTTCTTGAAAGAGTTAAAAGCATCATACCACAGAGACATATGCATGACCGTGTTTATAGCAGCAGAACTGTAATAGTTAAATCTTAATAATAACCCATATTCCCATCAGTGGATGAATGGATAGAGAAAATGTGGTACTGATACACAATAGAGTACTACTCTGCCATTAAGAAAGATAAACTTGAGTCATTTGTAGGTAAATGGATGCATGTCCACACCATAATTTTAAGTGAAATAAATAAGACACACAAATTTAAATATCGCATTGTTTCTCTTGTGTGAGAAATCCCAGAGGGTAAATAAGAATCAAAATGGAGGATAGATGTTGAGAAGTAGGAAGACTATGTTCAAATAGAAAAAGGAACAATGGAAGAGGAAGAGGAAGAGGAAGGGAAAACGTATTAAAAAAACAAAGAATGAAAGGGAAAAATGGAAACAAACTTTTGTAAATTGAGAAATGAAGGATTGAAGGGAGGAGAGGGGAATGGGAAAAAGCAAGAATTAATTCCCTACGATGACTATGAGCACTATGTATGGCAACTATGAACTAATAAAATTTTTTTAAAAAGTCATGACCAGGACACACATGCAGAATATCTGCTGAGCCCTGCACCTGATACCAATCAGAAAATACTATCTTCAATTCTTCTAGCACAAGATCAAGCAGATTTTTGATAAGCACCCTAGATGTAACATCAGAACGGAGTTATGAAAGATGGTGGCCATTCGCCTCGTAGCCATTGCCGTCTTTCACAGTGACCCCCCTCCCTATGTAGAGCATATTTTCTTTTCCCACACTCACTCTGCAGAACTCTTCTTTTCAGAATACTTCTTATTTTCTCTCTTTGTTTTTACCTTTAGTAAATATAAAACCTCTACATTCTCCACTTGTCCAATTCTTTGAACAGGATAAGAGCCTAGAAGGGACCCCTGGGTACACCAGTAAGCACGAACAATTCCATTATATTATTCACAACAGCACATAATTTAAAGCTTTTGACTTATGTACTTTTGGAATTTTCCATTTAATATTGTTAAACTGTGGTTTGCCACGAGTAACTGAAGCCACAGGAAGTCAAATACCACAGATAAATGAGGCTATTGCATTGCTACAGCAATCAACCAAGCAATGAATAGAAAGTTCTCTTGCTAGTTTTCCTACTCCAGGTTACTGTGGTTTACTCTTAGCACAGGTCCTAGATCCCATTTTACACAATTTGATCTTTTTTTATTATTTGGGCTTAATCTTTCTTTCCTTTCTTTGAAATTCTGACTGAAGAAAACAAATCTTTATAAAAACTGGATATCATATTTCCCCATTTCTAGGTCTCTTCTCACTACTGACTTCACCTTTGATATGCAACCCCACCAAATCGTCTCTACTTATCAAAAAAGAGCAGAAAAGAAAAAAGAAAAACATCCTACAGTTCTTCAAGTTGAACTCTTTGAGGGATAAATGATAACTGAGCAAAAGTGCCAGTATCATCTTCATCAGTCACTTGACCTGGATTCTCTGCACGGCCTGAGATCTGTCTGCACTGCCGCCCGCCTTTGAACACATTAGCACCACACATCTTTCACTGACACCCACATAAGTACCTGTAGTTTAGATTATAACATGTGTAAAGGAAAACATGTGCTCTCAGTTTCCATAACCAAGCTGTAAATTTCTTTTGCATGTATCCCAGCTCCCCAAAAGTGCCGAAGAATTTCCTCCTAGGCTATAAAATCACAGTGCCCCACCTGCTCACCTGCCCTTAGCTCTCTACATTCAACTCTTTTCTCTCATTTATTGATTTTAGTACCTTTCTGGCTTGGGTTTATTTGGCATAACCCTGTAGGGAATCAAGTAGATGCTTCCAATTAGATTCATTACATGTTCCCTTAAGAAGTGATTAGGAAGGTAGAGTCCCAAGTGGCTGGTTCCCTCAGTAATACTGTCAGCATTTTTGGGGTGCTTGCCAATACCTGTCCAGATTTTAAATGCCACATTTACTTTTTTATCACCAAAGGATCCTTGGTAAGTAACAAAACTATGGCTGCAATTAAGCATAAAGTTTGTGTTTTATTGAATGCTTTTATAAGACAATAAAGAGGAAAACAGAAACATGAATGTTCACTGAAAGCCAGTTTAGGGTGGCAGTTACTTAGTGCACACTCTGTAGTCAGATGGTTCTGGCTTTAAATCTCACTACAAGCAAGAGAGGATTCGACATAGCTGAATAGAGGAGGAGCCATGTTGCACCTACTCAGAGAAAATCAACTGAAAACACAAGTAATTAGAAGAAAGAAAGGGACATACATCTCAATGCTAAAATCAATCCAAAGTAAAAGACTTGTGGCTCAAAGAAAGCATAGACATAGGACTTTATACTCAAGCAGTGAACCAGCCCACAGGGCTGCCAGTGGAACTGCTGCCTGCGCACAGCAGAAACCGCCATCGTGGGAAGTTTTCAACACCCTGGTAGACTACAATAGCATGGCTAAATCAAGCCACACAGGATAGATTTGGGATACAAGGTCCCTCACTACTTTTGCTTTCTTACACACGGAAGACACTGCAGCCTAGCAGCAAACTTCACTGGTACACACAGGGGTGAGTGATCCGGAAACTGCTCCCCTATGATGGGCCACTAGATTTTTTTGTTTGTTTATTTTGGGATTTTTTTTTTTTTTTTTTTTTGTCATGCGTCAGTGCAATTAACTGGAACCTCTAGCAACAACAAGATTAGGGACCACAGTGGAGGTGGTGAATGTAGTGAGTGGAACTGCGTGATCCTTCCTGCCCTGTGACCAGTGGCTTGAAGGAGGGAAGCAGACATGTGGGATTTAAGTAGCTTTGGGCCTCTGTAGAACAATGAGTGGGAGAGGACAATGAAGGCCGACTGAGTAGGCTTGGGCTGTCTCCGTGGTGGAGACAGTGCCCCAACCCCCACCCTGCAATAAACAGCATGAGAAGATAGAGACTTTAACAGAGGAGGCTTTAGGAGGATGGGGAGGAGCCAACCGTAAATGGGACTTGAAGCAGCTCCAGGCTCTCTCCCAGGGTGTTACCGCAACTGGGAGAACAATGCAGGTAAACAGATGTGGGCAGGGGGCTGAAGGACATACAGAAAGCTGCTGGCTGAACACCAGCCCAAGCCTCTACACCCGGAAGCCAAGATCAGCCTGTACCCAGCACTAATCCCAGTGCAGACGTGGCAGCATTACTCAGCACGGTTTTGCAGTGTTCCTCTCTGACTTGAACACTACCACAGATGTTGACACCAGAAAAATTGTATTGTTTTTTTGTTGGTTGGTTGGTTGGTTGGTTTCATTTTCCTTTTTCTGATTTTTTTTTTTTTTGGTCTCTTTTTTCTTTTTTTCTTATCTTTTCTTTCTTTCTTTCTTTCTTTTTTTTTTGTTTTGCTTCTTCAGCTTTTTACTTTCATTATTTGTTTTGTCTTGCTTTATTTCTCTATTTCCTTAATTGTCTTTCTTGATTTTTCTGATATTTTCATGTGAGTAAACATTGTCTCTAGTCTTTGTGTATGCCTCAATATTGTTTTGCTTTCTCCTTCATTCTTTCTCTCCTGTCTTCTGTAATTAGGATCAGAGTGAATTCTGGGACAGGCATACATGTTGAAATCCCCTAGAGATGATTCAGCACCCTGTCAATCTTATCTAGACTCAGTGGGAGATGCCTGGGTTGAAGTGCATATTCTTTAAATTCTGAAAGCCTGATTCATCTGTGTACAGTGCTTTTTACTTCCCTGTTGTCACAGTACAACTTTTCTGTTTGTGCCGTATTTTTTTGTCAGCATAGTCTTGCTGCTTTTAACTTGTCATTGGGTGTATGCTTTGCAATTCTTTGTCCATCATACGCAAGATGCTGGAGTCTGTTAGCTTGATCCACTGCTCAGTAACAAACCGTAAGTAAAAGCAGTACACCTTTCCAAGTGAGCTCTGTGAATCTTGTAGTGAATTACCGAAACTGAAGGTGGTCTCCGAGACTTGTGATACCTGACTATTCCAAAGAGACTGAGTTACCTGAAGTGATCAGTTAGGAAGATTGCAACCCCTGGAGAAAGTTACTGAATTTGAGTGGCACTTTATAATACATGCCCTACTACTGCAGCAAGTAAGGATTCCTCATTACACCAAATAAGACATGGATGAAAGAGTCAAGGTTGGTAATTCTTTCTTTCTCAGAGTAAAGGGACATGAGCACTGCCTTAAACTTTTTAAGGTTGTTATGTAAGGAACAGCATTGCTCTAGCTGGAGGTTTTTATAAAGCCTAATTGGAGACTTTCGTAGAGGGCAAAGTTTCAGCTTATTTTAAGCACAAACTTGGTGATAAGTTTATGCACAAAATAAGATCACAAGGTGTTTACTTAAGGACAGTTGAGTTCCTCGTCACTGGAAATCTTGATGCAGAGATTGATGGCCTCTTGCACTGAGTTTGTATATGGAGTAAGAGTTGAATTTTAAGTTACACTCCAGACTGAGGGGCTGTGACTGGGATGTAAAAAATGTGGCAAAATATTAATAACTGATGGTGACATAATATACAGATATATTATTCTTTCAGCATTTTTATAAGTTTGAATTTTTTAAAAATTGGAAAACAAGTTTGGCTCAGTGACCTAAGGGCCTGTCTGACAGGTGCAAGGTTGTGAGTTCAATCCCTGGTGCTGCAAAAAAAAAAAAAAAATTAGAAAACAAGCTGGGCATGGTGGCGCACACCTTTAATCCCAGCACTTGGGAGGCTGAGGTAGAAGGAACGTTGTGAGTTCAAGGCTGGCTTGGGCTACAACGCGAGCGCAAGGCTGGTCTGAGCTATATAGTGCGACCCTGCCTCAAAAAACTAGCGCTGGGAGTTTGGCTCAATGGCTTAAGTACCTGACTGGCAAGCACAAAGTTGTCAGTTCAATCCCTGGTGCTGAAAAAAAAAAAAAAAATTGGAAAACAAGAAAAATAACCTGTTTGGAAAATACTAGGTGGTTGTAATCTTCAGTCTTTTTAGGAAAAATGTGAAGCAGCTAACCTATTAGGATTAGAGTTAAAGATACTGAATATTTCATCTGATAGTGAAGTAATTCCTGAATTATTTTCTTTATCATCTAGCTATTTTGTCCTTTTGTATTGGTGACTGCTATGAACTGAATTGTGCCCACCTCCCATTCATATGTTGAAGCCCTAATTCTTCATGTGACCCTATTTGAAGATAGGGTGTTTAGGAAGCAATTAAGGTTAAATGAGGTCTTAAGATTAGGTCCTTAATTTGATAGGATCAGTGGCATTATAAGAAAAGGCAAGTGTGTGGAATAGAGAGACAAAATCAGAGATAAAGAATAGAAAGAAATATCTTTCTGTCTGTCGTGAGAAGACACAGCAAGAAGGCAGCCATTTGCAAATAAAAAGAATCCTCATAGAAACTGCTGCCAGACTTTCTTCTTTGAACTTTCTGGCTTCTAGAACTAGGAGAAAATATCTATTGTTTAAGCTACCCAACTTTATGATACTCTATTATGGCAGCCCTGGCATACCAAGACAACACTCTCCTAGCAATTTACTAACTTGTTTCCTGTCAGTAATATTAGTCATATGCAATAAGAAATATCCATACACCTTAGTATATTTACAGAAGCAGACAAAGCATTAATAATGACACTTCTGAATTTAGTTCTCAGGTGTGCCACCCCACAAGCATACAAGGCAAAGTGGTAATGTTGAAACCAGTTATTGCAGGATTGACTCTAATGCCTCTTGTCCTACAAGGAAAAGGTTTGAGAGAGCAAGCCACTCTATCAAATAAGAATGACCCAGGTAGATGACCACTGATAAAGCCAAAATTAGAAACCAGAAGCTAACTTTGTACACATATTAATATCTGAGCAGATACAGTTGAAATTTCACTGTGGTAAAAATCCTATCTGTTCAGGGTTGTAAACAGAACTGATTGCATCACAGGAAATGAAGTTGTTTTCTTGGTCTCTATGGGAGCGGCACTAGCAACTGTGCTCCCTCACAATAACAGAACTAGGCAAACTCATCAGATCCCTCCAGCTGCTCCTTTTCAGAACTCTGACATACCTTTTCTTGTTTCCTGATATTGCTGGACACTTCCCTCCTGTGCTCATAAATATAAATGGCCTATTTATATTTCTGTTTCCTTATGTTTCCTGGAGATTTGTTCCTCATGTATAATGTATGTTAGGAGAATGAATGCAAAGAATCTGTCAGAAAACTTTTAATAAGAAAGCTAGTCTTTAACTTTGCAGAGTGGTACCTTGAAAGGGAGAGATAATAAGAGTGTGGTGCTTCTTAACTCCAGCTCTTTTCCGCACACCACAGTTGTGTGTGTGTGTACATGCATGCGTGTGTTTGTGTATGTTAACTTGCTCAGTGTCTCACCTCCATATCTAAGCCATTGACAGGCCTCTAAACTCTAATTTAGAAAAATATGTATTTCCTCCTTCTCCCACCTCATCCTCACTTACTTTTTGCTTCCAAGACTCTGAAATTAATCCTTTCCTTAGCCAGAGGAGGTTTAACAAGCTCCATTCTCAATTCTAAATGGCTGTTTCAAGCCAAGTGTGGTGGGACATGCCTATAATCTTAGCATTCTGGGAGGCTTAGGCAGAAAGATAGCAAGTTTGAGACCAATCTGGGCAAGTTATTGACTTAGCAAGACCCTATCTCAAAATAAAAATAAGAAAAAGGACTGGGGAAGTAGCTTAGCGTAAAGGCTCTTGGTTGAATCTCCAGTAAAATAAATAAATAAATCCTAATTCAACTCTCACCTCTATGCAGTTCCAGTAGATAGAATTATGCCTTATCTCTGAGCCTACTCCCCATTGCTCAATCCTCAGGTCCCTTTCTGAATTTTCTACCCAGATCTCCATTTTCTGGGGCCATTATGGAGAAATTGTTAGGAGAAATATAGTATCTGAGTGAAAAAATATGCATATTCACTGGAAGATGGATGAGAAGTAAAATCAGGGAGACTAAACAATGGCTTACCAGAGTTGGGGACCCCACTCTAAGATAGGGATCAGCAAGCACGTGGTTTGCTAGGGTGTCCTTTTGCAATCAATCATGTGGAAGGGCAGGGAGAGGCGCAGGATGGAGCAGCGTAAAGTAGCCCTGCAATGCAGTTGCAAATAAAGCCTCCGTTGATCCTGTGAGGAGTTCTGAAGACAGGATGAATATCAGAGGTAAGTTGACTTTGGACAGGAGGTTCCAGCCTTCATCTCCCTTGTCCATCAGCCACTGCTTTTGGAGGCTGAGAAAATTCCCCAAAGGATCTGACTCAGAAGGCTGCTGTTAGGAGCAAGGAGAATAAATCCTAGGGAGACTTAGCCTTTCCTAAAGGAGAACAAGTTTATTCTGAAGAGACATCTGCATGGTGCATCCCTACCTTCCCTACCCCTACTGTACCCCAAGGAAGCACCATCACCTCCTCTGCTTTGTGTAGAATCTTTTAAACCTTCCAATCTAGAGGTTACTGCAAACTTCAATCTCAAACACTAGGATTAACCACTCTTGTGACAAGCAACCCTGGAAGAAGTTGAATAGATATGCTAAACAGCAGAGGTAGAACTCGGAGAGGACAGGGTGAAAAAGAGGGTAGAACATGTTGGAAGGTTGTGAAAATTTTGGAACAGGTGCTCCAGAGAGCTGCACCATAAAGAACCAGCATTGCAGACAGATCAAACTTGGACCAGATAGAGATACAGACCCTCTGGCAACTGGGAAATGATTGTCCCAGGAGACAACAGCCTGGGCAGAGCCATAATAATAATGTAAAAAACCAAGAGGAATGACACAAGAGAAAAATCAACTAGAAAATATGTGAACAGAAACCATCCTCCTAGCCACACAGGCTTAGGGGTTTCCCCTATTCTCTTAAGAAAAAGGAAGATAACATTTTATACATTTCCTTATTCCACAATTGGTTTCCTGTGACAGATACTTGGCAAGGGGAGAAAGAAAACTTATGTCAGAATATTCAGTTTATTTTGTATAAATTATGCTAAATTGGACATGTTTTTCTCCCAACATCATTGGTAGGGTAATTACAGACAATGCCCTTGGTTACTTTTGTAAAATCCAGAATTAAAGACAACTTCCATCATGATAATAATTCTGGCCTGGATGACTCACTAATTCTAAAATCTAGATTCTACCTTGTGGCCTCCCCACTACAGAGAAGCACTGTATCAGGGCTCAGTCCTCCTGGAGTAGGCTATGTGGGACACAAGTAGAAGATGAAGGGCCCAGGAATGAAATCATCATAAAGGATAATTTAAGAATAAATAAATAAGTCATAAAGCACAACATTGGTTAGCACATATGGATCTAATCAAATTTACCCTCCATAAAAAGATAAGAAAATAACTCAAATGACTGTCCCTTTGGGGGTTATTCTACATAAACGAAAATGTTTTTAAATAGTAAATTATTTATTTTAACTCTTTAAAAAGATATGTTTTTGTTTTTTGTTTTTTTGGTTGCACCAGGGATCGAACTCACAACTTTGAGCCTGGCAGGCAGCTGCTTAAGCCACTGAGCCAAACTCCCGGCCCTAATTTTTTGAGACAGGATCACACTATGTAGCTCAGGCCAGCCTTTCACTCATGTTGTAGCCCAAGCCGGCCTCGAACTCACAACGCTCATCCTAACTCAGCCTCCCGAGTACTGGGATTATAAAAAGATATGTATTGTAAACTAGGCATGGTGGTGCATGCCTGTAACCTCAGCTACTTGGAAAGCTGAGGTAGGACAACCACAAGTTCAAGGCCAGTCTGGGCAACTTGTCTCAAAATAAAATTTAAAAATGATTGGGGATGTAGCTCAGTGGTAGGACACTTGCCTAGCATGCGTGTGTCCCTGTGTTCAATCTCCAGTACTACAAAAAACAAAAAAGAAATATGTGTTATAGGGGTCGTTGTGGATATTGCTCAGTGATAGAGTGTATACATAGCCATGCATGCAACCCTGCCTTCAATTCCTAGCACCAACAGAAAAAAAATACATTTTATGCCAGCTACTGTGTGATAGGTCCCAAGGAGACTTTAGGAGATTAAACAAACCAAAATGACTATCTTCTTATAGTTACAGTCGAGTGAAGGAAATAGGTATAAAGTAAAAAGAGGAACACGCAGTGAGGATGAGTACAATAGAAAAAAATAAAGCAGGAAAGGAGGAATGCCTGGGGCAGAAGTAAGGTCAGTATCAAACAGATTGGCCTCACTGAAAAGGTGACCCTGGAGCAAAACCTGCAGGAAGTAAGATAATCAGCATTCTCTGTAGGGGCAGGGAGGAGGACCACATCTGTGTGTTGAGAAAAGCAAGGGGTCCAGAGCAACTGAAGCGGCATACGTGTAGCAAGAGGTGGTGGAATGTGTGTAATGCAGAGGGGGTCTGATGAGATCTGAGAGACCACTGAATGGGGAGCACCCGTCAGGAAGCAAAGTGAGCTCTCCAGCCAACTGCTGCATGGTACAGACTGAGAAGCCGCTGCTCCACAGTGCTGCTGGTGAGGGTGGTCCACGGAGCAGTAGCACTAGTACCATCTGTATATTTGTTAAAATGCAGCTGCTCCTTACACCCTGCTCCTGAATCAACATTTGAAATTCTTCCAAGATTTTCAGGTGTAAAAATTTTTAAAAGCACTAATTTAGAAGCTTGTAGACAAACTGAGACTTTGACTTTAGTTTGAGAGATAAGAAATCATTAGAGATTTTTAAGCAGAGATGTATCAATAAGAGTATGAAGAAAGCAGATATAGTCAGGCATGTTGGCATGTGCCTGTAATTCTAGAACTGTGCAAAGATGAGACATGAGGACTACAAGTTCAAGCCCAGCCTGGACAGGTTAACAATTTAGATACGTGGTTTCCAAAAAACAGTTTCTCATAGTCTTCAAAAGTTGATGAAAATAGTCACACAAAGGTCCCACAAATTTAGACTAATATAAACATTCCAACACACATTAATTTGAATTGCTAAAATTAAGTATGTGTGAAATATAATGACTATCACAGTTAACATGCAGTTGTGTTTACTGTGTACAGGCATT
>RJWM01016227.1:0-45933 GCA_004363535.1 Dasyprocta punctata | reverse complement strand
AAAAAATAATTCCTGTCATTCTATTGATTTCCAGCAAACCTGGATAATGAAGTCTTTACTTTAAGTCACTTCTTGGTATTGATTAACAGCAGTGGTTGGACTTTCTCCAGGTGCTGACACAGATTGACAAGAAGAATGGTAGCTTCGTGCCTTGTTTGTGATGGGGAAGCTCAGTACAGCTACTCTGACGTGTGTGCAAGCTTTTCATTAATGACTGCAGATTCTGCTATGCTAGAAAGTTATGTATTATTTCTATTTTTTAAATTCATTTTTCCCTTTTTATTTTAAAGATAGCAAAATCCAACAAAACAGAATAGAACAAAGCCAATCAAAACAAAGCAGCAAAATTGGTATAGAACTTCAAAGCAGGATACTAGGAAAACAATAATAGCTACGATAGTATATCTTGTTGTCTTCACAATAGTTGTCCATTCCATCAGGCATAGCAAAATCAAACCAAAACCAAAACAGAATAAAACCAATCAAAACAGAATATTGAATAAAGCAAAACAGTTGATCAGAGCAAAGCAAAATAATGAGAAGTATATCAAAGACAAGACAGAAGGGAATCCCCCATATTTGCTACATTGCATACTGTCATCCTCCCAAGAGAGGGTCAGACCACTGGCCCAAGGCCTGCAAAATCAACCAAACAATGCAAGCATTTAGTTGCTTTATGTACCTTAGTTGCTATCAACTCAGCCTGTCCTATGTATTATTTTCAGAGAAAAAAAATTGACAAATTGATACTATTCTTAATAGCATCAGAAGAGGAAATTGTTTCATGAAGATTCTACATGTGAAAGTGGACTGAAAGCTTTTACACTGATTTTTTTTTTTTTTACCTTCCAAGTATTTGGCATGAAAATTTTGTCTTGTGTAGGTACCATTAACTAGTGATATTAACTATTACTCTCATCAGAATAAGATAAAATTAAATCAAAATGTGAAAAATTCATGATTAAAATGTAGCTGTAATGAAAAGATCAAACTTATAATTTTTAGTTAAGTGCTTATAGAGTTAAAGTTATTTTGTTCAATTTTGAGTTTTCTCACTCATAAAAGTTTGCAGTTCAAAATCCAAAAAGTGAAAACTTTTTGTTACCAAAGAAAATGAATATATTGCTTTGAAAATGTTCCTAAAATAATTAATATCACCTAAAAGTATATGATAGTTCTTTGTTTAAAAATACATACAGTAGTGGATGGTGTTTTAGTTGTTCTGTATTAAAGGTTGAACATAATCAACGAAACTCTGGAGCAGCTTATAGTTTACCACCCTCTGTTCCCACTGCCCCTGAAGGAGTGTAGAGTTGGGGAGGGCCAGACTGTCTGTATGCAGTGCAGAAACTGAAAAACGAATTGCAGACAGCATCAACTAACAGGTTTGCAAGTTTAAATAAAGCATAAATGATTTCGTCAAGCATCTTCTGTTGTCGTACAGTTGCCGGTGATGCAAACCGTCCGATCATCTCTAGGGGGATTGCGAGGGCTTGTCCTGTCCTACTTGGATCTGTGTGAATAAGTGCACCTTATGTCTCTGACAAGGCACTGCCATCCCCACACAGCTCTAATTTTTTTTTTTTTTTTTTTTTTGGTACCGGGGATTGAACTCACAACCTCGTGCCTGCCAGGCAGGTGCTTAAGCCACTGAGCTAAATCTCCAGCCACAGCTGTAATATTATTTGAGAGATATATTTATTAGGTAATCACCTCAGGCAAACAGAAATCTTTGGGCTACACCATTATCACTTGATGACTGTGCAGGTTTTGGTCAAGTCTTTGGAGAAGCACGTGCGATGTGTGATTCCTGCCCGGCTCCCGGAGGAGAGGTAAATGCCGGCCTAAGCGAGGAAGGAGCCCAGGGAGACACGGGCAGGACCAGGATCCCCACGCCCCTTGCTCTGAGCTGTGAGCAGATATCTTTGTTTATTTTTTTATAATATAGCTGTAGTTTTCGAAAGTGATTCAAAACATATTTCTATTTAAAAATTTAATTGGCTCATCGTGTGGCATGGATGGCCTTGCACGCGCTGAGAGAATGCACTGCCCATGTGAGGCTGACAAGGGTACCGGTGGGGACTGCTTTGCTCCTGACAGAAAAAAAAAGAAAAAAGAAAAAGAAAGAAAAGAAAAAGAAAGAGAAATTCTGCATCAATATCGGAAGTCTGATGACTTTTCCTGGGTCTGTTATTTCGTGGCAGTGAATACATTTTTAACAAAAAGTCTGTAAATGTTTGATGTGAGGGAGTCCCGCACCTGTATTTCACAATAAGGCATTATTATTTTGATCTTTACCAAGAAATCTGGTCAAGCAGAAAGAAATCTGAAAGAAAGTCTGAAGATTACTTTGGTGATGGTTAGAGAAGCATCTTCAGGCTTCAGAGTTCCACGTCTAGATGAAAATCCTTCACGTGCTCTGCACTTACCCTTAAGAGTTGTGTAAACTTGAATCGGGGTGCCCTCAAAGCCTCACTTTCCCCGTCCTTAAATAAGGATGAAAATGGTACCTAGTCCAAAGGTCATTCTGGGAATGAAACTGACCGCGGTGTCGCCCCTGGGCAGTGTTCCCCACATTAAATGAAGTCACAGAATAATCTCGCCATGTGGTGATGGCGATGACCGAATTCACTGTGATAAACAGAGCTGCAAGATTATTTTTAAAGTGAACAATTATTGGTATTTTGCCCCTTAAACTATTCTAATGGCTTTAAATTTAGTTTTCTTTCCTTTTAAATTCGTTAAGATAGAACTATATTCAGAATGCTGCTAATTTATTTTTGTGAAACCTCACCAAAAAATATTGGTAGATAATAGCACTTTTGACAACATTATAATAATAGTAAAACTACTGAAATGCTAGCGCTATCTATAATGAAATTTTTGTCTCCGTTTTAATGTCTTTTCATTTGACTTTGGTAACATACCAAATTTATTCAAGCCTGGATGTCAAATTTGTTTCTGTCAAAGACATATTCAGCTTTTATCCTCACACATATTACATATACACACCATTATATTATTTTATATACATACTGCATATATATAGTATATACAGTAGTAATAGATATCAGTGTAGCAGTAAGTAAAAAATATTGATTTCTGTATATTCTGATTAGTTTCTGTCTCTGATGATGTAGCTTCTCGATACTGTCATTTGATGTATTTGGCTTGCAGTTACTTCAGAGTGTATTCAAGTGTTAGAACAAAGGGGTTAAGAGAAACAGAAATATGAAAATCCCTCACAAGCCAGGCTCATCAGAGATGATATAAGCAAAACCCCGGAATTTGTCTTGTTAATGCAGGCGGCCAAAGATACCATGAAGAGAAAGGACATAACACTTTATAAAGTGAGTAACTGTAAGATAATTATGTATTCACTGGTTTGGCATAAAACTAAAATCGTGTAATGTAATTACAAATGGATCCAACATCATCTTTGTAGAAAATGCAATAGCTGGGTTATTCCCCAGGACTTTTTCCTTTTCTTTTCTTCTTTCCTTTTAGTGATGACCATTCAGGCTGTGGGCCCTTGGCGCCCAGGCAGTTGGGCATGTCGGGTGGGGCGCTGGTGCTTCGTGGCAGGGAGGCACCTGCCCAGCACCCGCCAGGCCTGAGTTTCTCTTCAGCACTGCGAATCCAAAAACAAAATGTAAAAAACAAGCAGAAAGGCCCAAAGTTCCCTGCTCTTTCTTTGTTCTGGCCGTGTTCACCGGCTTCTTTAGCTGCTCCTCTGCAGATCCTTGTGTGCTACCCAAGTCCTTATCTCCTTGTGCTGCTCTAAGGTACTTAATTTGGCTAGGAATCTAGGCTTTGTACGGTTGAGATTCTTGGTGAAATAAAACCATTCTTAGAAGAAAACTAGCATTTTATTGTGATGCTTTAAGATTCAGAATGTTATATATGAGGAAGAATAAATTAGCAGTTTGATTTTTGTGTGGACTGTTTACAGGGAAATAGCTCATGAATATGTAGCAAGCCAAATTGATTTTGATAAACTGCTTCGTATTCCACTGTTATTATTCTGTCTTGAAAGATTTGCTTTGTGTGGTGAGAAATTTAAACAATATACGGAATATTTGAAAACAAGAGGAGCGAATGTGAGGGCAATGGAAGGCCGGATGAGACACCGTCTCTTCCTTGAAATGCGTGTCACGGTGGGCACTGAGTCCAGCGGTGCCGTGTGGAGACAGACCTCTGTCCGAGGCTGGACATCGGCTTGCTTTTCCGTTTTGCTGGTCTCTCACTTTCTGGTTTTCACATGAGTGGTTCTAGGCCCTGCAGTTTCTCTTCAGATCGATACTTGACAGACAGACAGCACATGAGAGATTCTTTCTACCACACTGTTCACTAGAGATGCTCTTCAAATCACACTTGCCTGTTTCCAGGTCTCTCTATGGCATAAGTAAGTATATTTTAGGTTGTAGAATTCTATATGATGAAAGGCTTACTTACATGAAGGTCACAATTTAGTGTCTCTTCTTGTTGAAGATAGCACAAATTGTATATAGCAACAGAGGAAGGGCCATAGGTTTGTTATTACACAGCTTAGCCAACCTGCTATCAAGAGAAATGTAAATTAACTGGAAAATCTAATTTGAGGCAACGCTGATTTTGACTAGTTATTTTCTTAAGTGGAATTAGTATTTTTGTGTATGTCTGTTAGTTTTAGGTACCTGATTTAATTGGACTATACAAGAGTCTGGTATGCATAGAATTTTCTATGGCATACCAGGGAAAGTGTATCTAATTATAAGTTCAAGATGCAAAAATTTCTGTAGAAATGATGCAAAAATATTTTTTAGGTGATACAAATTCTGAAAATTATCCTATAAGAAAATGATCCCTGTCAAAGGTATTTTGACATAAGAGAAGAAACCATGGTTAAAAAATTATATATGTAATGCCTTTCAAAGGCTATGGTATTGGATCATAAGGAATTATTAGTGAAAATTAAGTGCCTAAATATCATTACATAATAAATAAATGACAAAGTTAACAGATATTTTAAAATGATTAGAAAAGAACTCATATGAATTGCATTAGAACTCCATTATATTATATACTAGTTAATATTATTCAATGCTAAGTTATGTTGCAGGTTTTAAGAAGTATAGTATAATTTTTCAAGGAATGATGATGATTTTGATGTAATTAGGATGAAGTGAGGAGATCCCTTATATAGCATAGTGATCCCGATATAGCCACTTGTATTATACTCTCTTTAAATTAATTATTCTTTGGATGATAACTTAGGTGATGTTTTTGCTCGTGATGTTTCTCATGGAGCAACAGGTTCCCGGCAGTGCTCAAAGTGTGTGTGCCGCTGTTGTGCGTATGTCAAAAGCATTGAAGCATTTGGAGGCTTACAGGCTTTTAGGTCATAGGGTGTTACTGGGAAGTAGAAAAATTCGTTGACTTTTTGGATACTTACTTTGTTGTAAGGAGTAATTTTGATAGATTGCGAACAGAATCCATCGTAAGGATTTGTTGCTAATGTTCACACTGCGTTTCCTCTTAAATATGCCCACCGTTATAAGTTGCAGGGCACTGGGCGTGATTTTTGATGCCACAGTTTCCTTTCAGACTCAAGTAGCTGCAGGCTGGTCGCTGTGTGCTGTGCTGTCCTCAGAGTCCCTGTGCGGGCTCAGCAGGCCCTCCTCTCTCTGGGCGGGCAGTTTTGATGGTTGATGACCATGGCCTGGCCCCCAGTGCTTCCTGGAGGCACCTATTACCCAACGAGGAGTTAAGGAGTGGGCACAGTGTGGCATGCAAAAGCCATACTGGATTTTACTCTGAACACCAAGCATTATCGTACGGCCTAGGGTGGTTGATAACAGGGCAAGAAAGGCTGTCTCTGAAGGTAATGGTAACTTTCTTCACAAACGTGAGTAGGAATGACTCCAGGTTTGCAATGGGCTGAGTGCTTGTGGACTCCCCCGACCCACTTATCTGTTAGTACCCTGACCCCAGGGGGATGGTATAAAGAGGCGAAGCCTCACCAGGTGATGAGGCCATGCAGGTGGGACCCCCGCACAGGAATCAGTGCCCTCACAGCAGTGCTCACAGGGCCCTCCTCCCGTGGGAAGGCACCATCTGTGAGCCAGGAAGCGCATCCTCACCAGACACGAGATCGGCTGGTGCCTTGATCTCCAGCTTCCCCACCTCCAGATCTGCGAGAAATATATTTCTCTTGTAGGATTGCCAGACATAATTCAGTGCTCTGGCTATATGGAAATTTTAGGTAAACAGTGAATCAGTTTTTAAAGTGTGACCCAAATATTGCATGGAATGCAGTCTTGACACTTGGTACATCTGAGTTTCAGATTGAACTATGAATCCTCTAAAATACAATCTTTGCTAGATCTGACACTTCTCGGGAGCCTTGTCTTTTCTGGCACCCATCATTTTGATCAGATTGTGGGGTATTGACTAGTTCTGGTTACACGCATTTTTAGCTCAACCTTACTGCTCCAAAGTGAATTGAGAAAGGGACTTCCAGGAGGAGTCTTGGAACAAAAATTATACCAATGTTCACAACAAAGAGATGCTGTACAGACAGACAGAAAGCAACAACAATGAAAAGTACAAATAACAATGCTCTACATAAATATTATCTAATAAACCTGTGAAAATTATACCACATGGTAAAAGACTTGGAGAAATCTTAGCACAGTGCTGGCTACCTAGAAACTCATTAATTTTTCTACTATGTGTACTATTAGTATTTTACTAATTTTAATATATAACTGTCCCATTCATGAACCAAATATTAATTGAGCAATTTTATATTATTTCAAAAGTTTTTCGTTTTCAAATCTTAACAAGAGTAAGCCAGGCATGGTGGCACACACCTGTAATCCCAGCACTCAGGAAGCTGAGGCACAAGGATTGCCATGAGTTTGGTCAGCCTTGGCTGCACATGAAGGCCAACTTCAATTACAGAATGAGACCATGTCTTACAAACAAAACAAAACATAAAGAAAAAAAAAGAGAGAAAGAAAGAAAAAAAGAAACAAAGACAAAATAAGAGAAAAAAAGAAATAATATAGAAATGAAGTAATTCCATTGAACAACTTTGTGTGATAGACTTTCCCTTCCCTAATTAGAATTATTCCTAGGAACAGGTAGGGTTTACTGGCTCATAGGGCCTGAATGCTTGAAATCCCTTTCTACTCTCATTGACCTGATAGTCATTGCTATGCAAAAACCCATGTTCTAAACCTCAGTCTGTTTGTCTTCTACCCTCAGACCCAGGGCTATTCCACCCATTCTTGTCTTGAGTTTCCAGCTTCTGGGCTGTCTCTATACCAAAGCCATAGGCCAGCCTTCGAATGTTCTGCCTCTGGGGCTTCCTGGCCTTGCAGGGGGAGAGCCTCCTCTCAGAGACAACTTCACAGACCTGAGCATTGCATGGTGCCATTTTCCAGAGCTGTTCATTGCTCCTCTGGTGACTTCTTCCAGTACATGTGTAACGTGTAAGAGGCGATACCTATGGTGCATCAGCAGTGCTTCAAGAAAGATTACAGTTACAGTTCTCAACGATTCCAGTTTCAGCATGAATTTACACCGAGCTGTTTTGAACTCTTTCTAATGAGCAAAGTAAGAAATACATTATTACTTGGCTTCTCGACCCATATACTCAACAAGTATGTGTATGGGCCAAGCATGGTTCTTGGGGATTTTCATTTTATTTACATTGGCATCTATGTGAAAAGTTGGTTTTATATTTCAGATCACAAAGCCTGACTGACTTCATACCTACTTATCTCCAGAGAGAATTATGGTGCATTGTGTCATTTGCTTATTTTTAGCGTGACTTTTTAATTTTTTAAAGTGAGTTTCACACATGATTTAAGAGTCACACTTACACCAGCAAGGTTTCTAGGTTATGCTGTAAATGTTGGTCAGAAGATTCCCAAAATAGCCTTGAGTTTACTAATTTTTAGAAATGAAGGAGAAAGATTTATGGGTTTCATGCCGCGCAAAATGTAGCAGTGGCTATAAAGGGAGCAATTTGGCAACGCTAAGACCCCTCACAACCCTGGCTATTTCACAAATAATGCCTGTTTTGTTTCTTTGACTCTAAAAGAGAATTGGAGATAAAACTTTCCTGGCATATATACTTTCCTGGCGTATATACAGAAACAAGCTCATTAGCGCTGGAATCCATCTTATAACTGTTGGGAACAAGGAGAGAAAAACCAATCTGTTTGTTCCCTGTTTCATATTCATGGGCTGCTGAGGCGCCGGCGTGATTGACAGCCTCGGTATATGTTGTCTGCTTTCTTTAGATCGAGCTGGGGACTTTGGCTCACCTATCACTCACTTCCACTTGGCTCCTGAGGTCTATTGTGGCTCTCTTCACTCTCTAAATTGTGTTGTGATGAATTGGCCACTTGGGAGTTTTAGGACATCTTAACCCCAGTCGGACAGAAATCTCTTCAATAAATAATCTACCCACCACTATGCCAAATGCAAGCGGATCAGGGGACAGAGATTTATGACAGCTTTCACAGAAGGGAAAGGAGCAGCCAGAGATCGCGCTGAGTCCTGAGAAGCTGGGAGTGACCTCCGTTTCCCAGTTGAATTTTCCCCAGATAGACTCGGTTGAGATGTACTCAGTTGGGATGTATTCCACAGGTTTCCTTTGAAACTGTGTGTGTGTGTGTGTGTGTGTGTGTGTGACAGAGAGACAGAGAGACAGAGAGAGACTGAGAGAGAGAGAAGAGAGAAGGGAGGAGAAATGTGTGTGTGTGAATCTGAGGTTCCTTCACTGATAAAACTGGGAAAATTACTTTCATAAGGCAATTATTGGAGATCATTTTTGTTTATAAAGTGGGCTTTTCTTTTTAAAAATCAACATTGCCAAGTAAGCATCGTGCATATTTGTCACGTACATGTCACATGTAGAATGGCAGAAATCGAGCTAGTGCATACACGTTTCACCTGCCGTGTGTCGTATTCTTTGTAGTTCGAGTATGTGGAATCCACTCAGAGTTTTCAGTAATGTAATTCACTATTTTTGACTCTACAGTTGGTCTCTCGAGTGTATCCCTCCTGGCTCACTGAAATCTCCTACGGTCCAGCTCTTTTGGGATAAATATAGATTGATGCACCAAGGCGTGATGGTAGCTCTAAGACATGAGAATGATTTCAAAATCACACTGAATCATTCTTTATGTAAAAATAGCAGTTGCAGAAGCAAATTTGAAGGGCGTTATTTGGATTTAGACTGAATAATAATAGGTCAGTTGTCTTAAGCCATTTCAATTTTGGTGAAAATGTATTTTTTTAACTGGAAAACACATGGAAGCTGTCCATGGAGTTGTTCGTCTAATTTTAATTTTTTATTGAGTCCAAGTTATTCAGATATAACCTGTGTGACACAGCAAAAACCAAATTTGGCAAAGTGAACAATTAGCCTCCACCATTTTAATGTAAATTCTACAGCTTTATGAAAAATTGTGAATGAAATCAAGCCTTTAGTAGAGTGAAATAAGAACTTTGGTCAAAAATAGAATCTAACTATCATCCTACACATATATACACACATGTATATACTTATCATACCCACAAAATGTATATTTATTAAACATTTGAAGAACACAAATAATGTTCAGGATCAGATTTGAAACTGAGCCTTTTGGTCATTTTTGTATTGGTTCGCGTGGGAGGAATTCTGTCCCTCTGCTACGGAAGCACCGTTCTTGGCACGATGCGGCGGTCACCTGTTTTCCACCTAAGGTGCATGGCTGACGTTCACGGCGAGTCACCATGATGCACTGCTGTTTGTCATTAAAAGCCGGGCAGCTTCACAAGCCTCTTAGGAGGCTGGGAGCTGACCGTCCCGCTCCCAGGGAGGAGGAGGAGGGTTTGTGTGGATGCGCTGCCCGCCTGGCAGTACCTGGGAGTCTCTGTGTGCCTGTGTAGCCGCGACCCTGAAAACAACCTAGGGAGTGAAAAAAAGAGCCTGTGATTTTCCTCCTCCGCAGAAGTGAATTAAAATGCTGTAATGTTGTTACTGTCACTGGAAGATGAGGCTTTGCAGGACAAAGCCTGCAGAGGTGATTAGATTCCCGCTAAGGACCAGCTGCGCTCTCTGTCCCTCTGGAGCTACCAGCAGGTGACCGTGTGGTCTCATTAAGGCCGGGGCGCTGGGTCAGAGATGGGAATTGCTTCTGGACTGCTAATTGAAAAAAACCAGAGTCTCCAATTAGTATCCTCGTGTCCAAATTAGACGGTAATATATACGATTAGAAAAAAAAACTCAAATCTTCTCTAATTATCTGTCTAAAGTACCACATAGGAGAGCTGCTAAAGGACACAAAATGTTATGAATTTGAGTGGCGCTGGACACCCACAAGGCTGTCCAATGCTTCCTCCTTTGACCTCTACCGTGATCCTGGGAAGCCGGAAAATGGGGCTTGTTAAACGTGAGTGTTGGGAGAGTAAACTGAGGCATGGGGAGACCGCTGGTGGGCATAGGATCACAGACTTCCCAGAGGGGCACGGTTTGCCTTCTGAGAGCTTCAAGGACGTCTCAGCCAGGGCTCTGCCAGCGTCCTCACCCCGAGGGCTGTGGAAGAGGCTCTGTGTCTGCACTGCAGGTGGCTCGGTGGCATGGGTGGGACCCAGGAGAGACCCCGCCCAGGACCGGGCTCCTCCGCCTCCGACTCAGGATTGCTTCTGGCCAGAACACTGATGGATGCCAGGGCCTCCAGGAGAGGAAAGTACTGTCATTTTTAAGATATCATTTGCCATGCATAAATTCCATCCAATACAATCAATTCCTTGTTTTCGTTGGTTTTTATAAACAAGTTATAGGGTTAAAGATACTTATTCCCTAAAAATATGATAAACTAGTAGAATCGTTAATACATGATTAAACTCCTTGTGCTTGGTTTGTTTCTTAGCGTCTACACATATGCTTGACAGCCTACCTGTATCTTTCTCTGTATTTTAATAAACACTGTTAGCTGTTGTTTTTCCAAGTCACTGATGTCACCATTGGAGCAGTCATTTTTATCATCTTTTAAATTAGCTATCCTGCTACTAAATCTCGTAACCAAATGCCTCCGTTCCCTCCTGCTATTCTGGGACCCAAAGCTGAAAAATAAGCCTCAGGCTTTGCCTGGAGAAACAGAGTGAAAACTGTTCTTTTTGCAATTAAATTTGCATATATTATTGAATATTTTAAATATTTCATTTGACTGGAACTAATTATTTTATTTTTTAAGTGTCCAAATATCAAAATTTGTTTATTGAATACTATAACAGTAGTAGTGTTACCAGTTGATAAATTAGGAAATAAAGTAAAAATACACAGTTATTGCTGAGAGTTAGTATTAATATACCAAAAATCTTTGATAGGTTGGACTTTTGTAGCATTTCTGCTTTCTTCATTTATAATACAGGATTTTGTAATTAGTTGATTTTTGCACTGTTTTCTCATGTAAAAAACCAATTCTGTCTGCACACACACATCTACACAGGCACATACACACATGCATACACACATTCAGCTGCACACAGATGATAGCTCTGGACTGAGGGCGTTTAACTAATTCACACCAAACTAGTAAACACGATTTCAGAATAATAGGCCTGGATTTAATACAATAAATTGGAAAAAAAACATAAATTCACATTCATGTTTCTTCAGGTACTTTAAGGTCATGGTAGTAGAAGTAGAGCTCACACTGTTCTTTGGATACTAATGGGAAATTTCCAGATTAAAGCACAGTCTATGAGGACTTTTTCTTTCAAATTTTAAGTAGCTGATTTTTTATATAAAGAACCAGTGAGGTTGCCCATTCATCAAAATGACGAGGATTAGAAAAAGCATGTGTAATAAATAATACTGTGAGAATTATCGCTGCAAACTGACCTGGGTTCGGTCTCCTGGTGTATTTTAGGGAGATTAGTCCTAGCTCTGTGGTTAAACACTGTTGTGCACCAGAGGGTCTGCAGCTGTGGGTTGTATGGTTTGAGTTTATGTCGAGCCGATTTTTTAAAAGAATACTCGTGAAAGGGGAATCCGGTAGTTGAAACGGCCTCCTCTGGTCTGCGTGAGCCGGGAGCTTCGCCTCTCAGGCGGCGCAGTCCCCCACGGCGGGGCCCGCCGGGCTTTACTGTGTCACCCTGTACAAGTTCATGTTCTTCTAGGGGAAGGTAGAAATAAAATTAACCTCAACTGCCATGTCTATTGATTTCTGAAATAGAAATATTGTTCTAAATAAAAATACATGCATTTTATTAAAGATAATAGATAATTATTTAAGAGCAAAAGTATTTAAATCTCACTATCTTGTCTAAAATATACCCTAGTTAATATTAATGATACATGAATACATGCATTTTTAATGAATATTTTTATGTGGGGGTAGGTATATAGATATACTGTAAATTTTGTTTGACAAACTTTTGTTTTGCTACACTGTATGTACACACATCCTACTTAGATCTGTGAGAAGAGAAAGTATCAGTAATTTCTGTACTTTTCTGTACTTTGCTACAGTCTTCGGAATACTTATGTATGTGTATGTGGGTATACACACATATATGTTTAGACTTTTTCCCTACTAACAGAGATTTATTTTCATAATTGTTTTTTGTTTTGTTTTGTTCTTTTGTACCAGGGGTCAAACTCACAACCTTGCGCCTGCCAAGCAGGTGCTTAATCCACTGAACTAAATCCCTGGCCCCTTATATTCATAATTTAGCTCCAACCCCAGGCAAACAGTATTCTGGTTTCTCCCTTCTGGAATTGTTTTGCTTCTTCTTACAGTTCATAAGATGAAATCATACCATATGTACTATTGTGCGTATCTGTCTTCTTCACAAAGCATAATGTTTTTGTGATTCATGTATGTGTTATTTATGGAAATAATTTCTACTTTTTTACTGATGAATAGTAGACCATTAATTAAATATGCTGAATTTGTTGATGTATTTTCCTGTTGATATTCATTCATATTTCTAATTGTTCTTCCTATTACGAATAGAAGTGTAGGTTCTTCCTTGTGGGCATTTATTTTATTTTGCATGGATAGAAGTTATCTATCCAGGAGTGGTATTGCTGGACCATAGGATGGGAATATGTGCAGCTTTGTAAGAAAGTGTCAAAAAGCAGAATTCCGTATGAAGTTATTTTTGGCTGAAAGTTAACCAATTTCTAATTCCCCTTGCTCATGTCAGTAGTATTGAAGACAGAGGGTTCAGAAGTGACCGGAATCCTTGGCCCTCTCAACTAAAGTATCTTATTAAATTTTCCAACAAATTTTCAGTAATTTTCCATTACTGAATAAAGGGTTTTAAGGTGAGTTACATCAAAACATTTCCTGCATGTTCGAGAGCCCCCAAACTTACACTCATTTGTGGCCTGATTACGTTAGGAACGTTAGGTACCATAATGTAGCCTAACAAGGCATTTTCTTTTCATTAATTTTTAAAATAGATCTGTTTCTCACTCTTGGGGTCGTACCACACTGCACAGACTCACAGACCAAGCACACACAATAGTATTTATGTATTTGACCTATTAATACAACTAAATAAGTAAACAGAGGCCTGCGAAAGCCGAGCTCAGTCAGTGAAAGTAGTGAAAGCTATGCCAATCATGCCTCACCCTTGAAGGAGTCACGTGCTTGGGGGACAGATGTGACCATCACAGCTGTCAGCTGGAGTCCCAGGCCCCAGGGCCGGGTGGTGTTTACACCTGCTCCTCTGCAGACAGGGCTGGGACCAGCTGGGCTCTTACCAGAGGTGCACCCAGGAGGCGACGTCAGACCCCAGCGTTCTTGTTCACTTCATTAGTTATGTTTAAATCTTAGATTTTATGATTGAACACTCTCAAATATTGTACTTCGTCTTAGTAATATTTTAAGTTAAAATAATCCTTAGTAAAGATTGATTTCTCTGTGAATTTTCATCCCCGAAGAACTAACCTGTTTTCTTCTCTGTGCTCAAATAATAATCAGAACATTTATTGGACAGTTAAATGCTTAAAGTGGCCATGATTTTTCATTGACTTGGTATTATTCAATACTTTAATTTTTAAAAATTCATATAAGAAAAGATGTTTTCTCAAAACTGGATTGAGAGGTATGGAATCTGTTTATTCCTAGATAATGCTGTCACTTATTCTCCAAAATATGTGTTATCTGGAACCCGTGGCACTTTCCTCTCCTCCTCTCGTGACTTCCTTTGCTTGAAAGCAACTCTGGTCACAGCTGGAGAGCGCGCTGGGCAGAAACACCCTGCCCGCTTCGTCCATCTCCTCTCACCTCCTGCTGTCCTCATCCATCATCTTTATTTCTGGCTCAGTAATTTGGCGTCTTACTTTGTCCAAGTCTTTCAATCTTCTCTTGTTTTTCAGATCTCTTTTCCAACTCTTTCATGGCTTTGCTCCTCTCCATCAACATTTCCTGTTTTCTCTGCTTCTTTCTGGAAAACAAAATACCTACAAACAGACCAACTAATGAACCAGGGAAAAACTACACTACAGCCATCTCCAGGCCCAAAGCATCTCACTGCTGCCGCCTCACTATTTCTGGACTCTTTTCCCAAATTGCCATGATCTCTCATTATTTTCTCCTGACTGCCATACTGCAGTCACTGTTCAACAGGATCCCTACTGGGAGTCCCCCCACCCATCCTTCCAAGCCCGCACGGGCATCCTCAGGAGCGTTGTCTATAGGATAACATTCAACTCACACCAGAGGGTAGACCAGTTGTCAGGATGACGCTCTTCCTGTCTGGAAATGTTGGCTAGGGTTGTGAGTGCCATGTATCCTACTCTAAAGAGAGCAGTTGGTTCCAAAATCTAGTTCTGGGTGTAGCTGATGTCTTAGGGTGAGGCTGTGTGACAACAGCTGTCAGAGCCCAGATGTCCCCAACCAAATGACCCTCCTGGCTGAAGACCGCAGACTGCCTGGTGTGACACAGAGGCACAGGCCAGCTGGGAAGGACTCACTTCTGCTGAGTGTCCCCTTTGAGAGCTGCTTGGTCAGAGACTTTCTTCCCAAGGAGTAGAATCTGCACCAACTTCCACCCCGCCCCACCATCACTTCTCACCGTGGCTCTCTCAGCAGACAGCGAGGTCTCTGCCCTTCTCACTCATCTCTCCCGATCCCAGGGCTGAAGGGGGGCGGTGAACGGTGGGCGCAGGTCGCAGGGACTGCTGCTAAAACCCTGCAGGTTGCTTCCCAAGTTTCCCAGGCTGAGCTGATCACAGTGTGACAGGATTTAAGTGTTGGTTTGCTATGAGATGTCATTTGACCTTCTAGATAGTGGGCAGACAGCTATGGGATCTGGAGGAGGAGACCTCCTTCTCCTCCGTCAGGGCAAAGAGATTGCACGGGAGAGGGGAGGAGGCCCCGACATGCGGTCTCCTACAGACCCAGGACAGAAGCCCGCCGCAGACCTCGGGACTGATTTCTTGTGTACCTGGCCTCATCTTTCAGGACCCCTTCTGCCTTCAGCCTCAGCCTCGTGGAAACACTTCGGTCACATTCATCACCCCGCCTACTCGGCTTGCTCTTCTTCAGTTTAAGACACAGTTCAGGAGTCACCTTTCCCGCGGGGCTCCCCAGTGTTGCACCCGCCCCTCTACTTTCAATGCCCCCTCCTGAGTTCCCGAGGTGCCCCTCGCCTCTTTCTGCTCACCCACCTCCTTGGCACCCAGATGCCCTGTGAGTCGTCTCCATGCTCACTGCAGGGAAGTTAAATTGGTGATTGAACCACTTAGTTAGATGAAATGTAAATTTGAAAAATATGTTGAGTATAGGTCACTCACTAAAAATACCAAAAATTGCAAATAAACCATTTTCTATAATAAACATGAATGTGTAATTCAAAGTACTACCTATGCCTGTTATACCCTGTTATAATTACTTCCCCTCTGTCCCTCCTCGGCCCTGTCCCCTCCCTCCCTCCCTCTGTCTCTCCTCCTTTCTAAGGGTCACTCTTCCTTATCAAATGCAGTACATTGAACTTGCTCCTTCCTTCTTTCCTTCCTTCCTTCCTTCCTTCCTTCCTTCCTTCCTTCCTTCCTTCCTTCCACCTCCCCTCTCTTCCCTTCGCTTCCTTTGTACTATGGGCATTCGCTTGAGCTACATCCCCAGCTCATTTTATTTTATTTCACTTTGTTTTGTTTTATTATTTTTTATTTTGAGACAGGATCTCACTAAGTTTCTGAATTGCCCAGGCTGGGTTTGAATCTGTGATCCTCTTGCCTCAGCCTCCCAGGATTCTGGGATTATAGTGATATACCACTCTGCCTGGCCGTAGGTTCGGTCCTTTTGTCTTAGAAAAATTTACGCTCTCCGTTCTCTCTCCTCCCTCATCTGACCTTTGACAAACATTATTACTGATCCCCTTTCCTAAAGTCTGAAGAGTTTTGATAACTATTGTTCAATAAAACATATCATAGTACATAAAATATAATGCAATGTCATGTGCCTTCTTCTCATTAAGACTTTAATGTTTCTGCTTGAATTTTTACTTAAAAGCTAGGATTTATTTTTGAAAATTAAAATAGGTATGAGATCCATTGTGTAATCACTTCAAGTCTTACATCCTGTTTCTGTATGAACACACAGGCATTCCCACACACCAGAAAAAGAAGATGTTGTTCATCCATCCATTCATTCATTCATTCATTCACTCATTCTGCTGTTCCATTGTAAGTAATGAAGTGCTCATGACCCTGTGTAAACTGGGCTCAGTGTGGTCATTCATTTTGGCGGGGAGCTATGTCTCTTTGGTTATCTTGCGGGCAGAGTGGAGGCCCTTGTGAGCTCCTCTGCCGTGACCTGGCCACCAGCATCACTGCAGGCTTCCGTGGCAGGAGGTTCGTGGCAGGGGCTGACACAAGGACCCAGACCAGGACGGAGCTGGGCCAGCATGTGTTAGATAGAGACATAGAACTTCAGCAGCTGCTCTGAAGTCTTACTCTAATATTGCTAGTTAGTTATAGACATTTAATTCAGCACAAAATGTTTCACTGAATGTAGCTTACCATTTTGACTGCATTTATTATAGTAGGAATCCAGTACACTATGAAAACAGTTATACACATGAAATCTTTTTTTAAATTGCATTAATGGCATAAAATTGTTATAAGCAATACAGATAAAGGGAACATTTTTGGAAAAAAATATATGTCTGTATATTCTTGGATTTCATTCAGTATCACCAAGTGAATTTTAAAGTTATAAAGCAGCTAATCAAAGGCAGAGTTAAAAACATGTCAAGTATAACTGGCTAGTATGTGAAATGTATTTGTTCTTAATAAGGCCTGCTGTTTAAGTATTGAACTTTGAGTAGAGCTAGGGGTAGGATAATATCTCAGTCAAATAAAGCAAGCACATATGCTTTAAAAAGTATTGCAAAATATTTTAAAAAATGCTTTTTAAGAAATGGAGTACATTGTCTTTTTTATATTTACCTCAAGATTGTGTGTATTTCCGTAGATTATGTTGTCCTCATGTGCAATAAATATTTTGTTAAGGGTCATTTAAAATCTGCTGTATAAGTGAGACATGTCATTTTGGTACTGTAAAAGTGAGACACAATATTTTGATATCAAAAATATTAAAATGTTTTAAAGGTTAAATATTAAAAATACTCCTACGATCCCACGCATCTCAAAAGTTTTGGCATACTCCAATGAGGACAATTATTGTTAATTCCCAAAACTGCTAAAATATCCCAGATATCTGTCAGTATGCCCAGGACTATTTTGGACACAGAGGGTAGAAGAGATTAATTTTCTCTTGTCATGTGGCCCCTGTAATAAAACTAAGTGAATATGGTATAAATGTGTATTGTTTGAAGTTACTTCAGCAAAATGACAGTTGTTTCTAATATTAGTCATATTTAACTATTTCTTTCCCCTGTTTGGCCTAGTTTATTCTTTTGAAATGAGAGGTAAGGCCCATGTAAAAGGCAGGACTCTGTCCAAATCTAAGTATAAATCTTTAGGTCAGATGCTTGCAACAAAGCCCGTGCAGCCCAGCCTGGGATGTTTTTTATCACAAAATGCATCAGACAATGGGGGTTGGGATTAGAAGCTGGACCAGTGGAGATCCAGTTCCAGTACAGCTGATGCGTTCAAGGGGACCTTGATAAAATAACTGGCCAATTTCAGAGAATATGATGGGGTAGATATTATCTTTCAAGACAAGAATACTGTCTGGTGTCAGTCTTGAAGATACAGAGCCCAAACACACACACACACACACACACACACACACACACACTCTCACACTACTGTGTGTGGTATTCATTTAGATGCTGCAAAGAAAAACAGCAAATGGTTGCCCAAGTTATTAGCATTTGAACATTGACATCCAGTGAATGTGGGACTTTGGATAGAAGGCACAGTGAAACTTGACAGGTAGCTGAGCCCCAACTCAGTGTTCGTCTAGTTCTTCTACCCCTGTACTTTTCTTTCTCCCCTTGACCTATGCACTGCAAAACCCACTCAAGAGGCTCTTGAATAGTTCCTTTCTGTTTTGCTAACTGGTTCTGTTGATCTTTCTACATTACAAATAAATGTTTCTAAACGGTTGACAGTAATTTCTTTATTACCTGCTTTATAATCTCTTTTATGATCATATTAAAATTTTCCACACATGAGAGCATGAACATCAAATCAATACATTCCTGTTTTTAGGCTTTAGCTCCTCATCCCCAAGTGCTGAGCTCTCCCGCCAGACCCCTGGATCCCAAGTGCACCCCAAACCTCTAATGGAGTATGCTCCATTTGCCGGAGAGATGCCTTCCTCTAGACCTCGTGGCTTGAGAAAACTTTAACAGTGCCATTTTCGTGTCAAAGTTTTGCTTCTGCCTTCGCAGCCTCTCCAACACACAAGTCCAGATGACACTGCGCGCACATTCCTTCAGTTTCCAAGGTGGTATTGAGTGTGAGACCAAAGTTCCTGAGAAGGTTAGAAAAGGGGTATAAGTGTCTGTCACAAAAATAACATTGAACTGAAAATTAAACTTCTCAAATATTTAATTTTTTTAAAAAACTATCTCCAAAATGAAATTTTGTTCTCTCATTCTCTTCATTCTATGTAGATAGTTCTTTGCAGCAACCCACCAGCTGGGATCAGGATACAGCGCCCCAAAGCAGAATGGGGTGCGACGCCCACAGACCTGTTATTCCCTGTTTCCTCAGAAAGCGTCCTCTTCCTGTCCTAGCTGGACTATTCCTGGGGTAGTTACGCCCCAAAGCATGCACAGCTGAACCGAAGGGACATGTGTTTGGCGACTGGCCTTCCTTAGAGGACCTCATTCCTGGGAGGAGCGATGTGACCTCACCTTTCTCCGCAGTCCTGGATTTCCCATAGGCACAGAAAAGGGACCAGTCACCCAGCTCGCCGCCTTTTGCACCTGCATGCTCTTTTATTTCGTCTGCTGTATCAGGGCATGGATTTTCTGTTTACCATCAGCTAGGTGTGCGGGAGCCTGAGAATTTCTGTGCCCTGAATCTGGTGTTAAAAACGCTATTGACCAGGTTACTGTGGACATCCCTAAGTGCTTAGTAGTCATGTTCCCACTTGTTTCTTCTTTGGACTCTCACTGACTCTTAAATAACTTTGCAATTAAAAATTTGCTAAATTGTAGAATTCTTGAGGACAGGAGCTGTAACTTTGTTCCTGAAGTTACATATATTAGAGCAAAGAGTGGACAAAGATGAAGAGCAAGGTTTTTGTTTTTGTTTTGTTTTGAAATGCACGAGATTCTGAAGTGTAATTTCAGTATGCTCCCTGTGGTACTGCTGAGATTGGGGCAGCGCTGAACGTCGTAGTAAATAATGGTCATTGTTACTCATATTTCCAGGGTGAACCCGAGTCCTAATCCAGAGAAAGCCCATTGATTACGCACGTGTGTTACAGCCTGCTGTTTTGAAAAGCATTCCTGCGGTCATTCAGTGTCCTGCTTTATTTTGTTCATACTTTTTTGATATTCTGATTTCAAATATCTGGTTTTTGTAAGGTTTATAGCGCACACTCATACATACATGCATGGACCTGCACAGGCGTGTCCACATGTGTCTCATTAACAGAAGATAGGAGAAAATTTGTAGTGTTTATTCTTGTTTTGACTTTGACTTCCTTTTTCTTTAACTTTTTCTTTGATTTTAAAGAAACACGAAATACTTTTAAAGTCAAGGTTTTCTGTGATAGAAGGTGGAAATGAATGGAAGGGAAAACCAAAGGTTTGGTAAGGGATAATATTCAAAGCAACTTGCTGTGTTCTTTGAGCTAGAAAGTGGTGATTAGGTTTTCAGCTTTGGAGAAGTGCGAGACAACCTAATTAAACACCTTTTTTGCTGAAAAGCAGCTTGATAAATCCAGATTGCTTTGGGAAGCTCTCAAAGCTTTTATAAGAAGGCTAATACTGCAAAAATCTTTTAAAGGAGTAGATTTTGAAAAAGTATTTCCCAGTCTAGAAGTAAATTATAACTATATTTAAATAAATATGCATATGAGAATTCTTACATCGGACATATGCAAAAAATGTGTTCTAAAATGTATAGAATATACAGCCCATGAATGTGTAAAGGGCACGTATTTTCTAATAATAATGACAAATTATTTTAAAAACTTGGTAACCTCTTCAATTTTAGATTTCGTTTTACAAATTTCTAGTAAAAATTACATAATAAGGGGATTGAGTGGAGACTGGGATGAAGAAAGGAAAGTAAATCTTTACAGATTAAAGAGTTGTGTATAAAATCTTTATCTTCTTCATGAGCATAGTATCTGTTCCCAGTAGCAGCTCACTCACTAGAAGTGGATTACTTTCCTTTACTTACAGTGAAATGTGCTTGGTGATTTTGCGGAATCACTCATTATCGTGCCCTGTTTTCTAGGAAAAATATGTTTCTATTGCCTTTATTGATTTCCAGTGACTCAGCACACAGTTTCTGTAAATAGTCCAGTTTGTCGTTGTATAACATGTGAAGGGTTGATTTAATGGCCTCTCAGGCCAATCTCTGTCCCTATGGAGACCTACAAATTGATTCTTTATCATAATGCTAAGGAGAAATGGATATGGATGTAAGGATATTGGGCGGATTCTTCCATTTGATTGAAAGTGGCCTAGAGCACTGTCAGAAAGCACTGGATATGACAGAATTACAGTCTGAAGAAGACACTAGATTGCCTTTACTCATAGGGAGAGGTGTAAACAAATCCACACACTATTTGACAGATTAGATTTATCTTTTAGGGAGTTGAATATATGGTGGTGTTGTATATTACTAATGAGATTTGAGGAAAGTTAATAAAGCTGAATCCTCATTAGATAGCCCTGGTTTTCTTGTATGTTTGTTTGATAGCAAAGGATTGTTATCAACTTTTAGTAATTAATCTCCTTTGTGCCATGGAACAGATATTTTTCTAAGATGATTTATTCATACTTAATATAATTATGGATATGAAGCAATTAAACATTGGCTCACACTCAAGATAAAGAAACACTAATTGATAAACTGAATTTTTCATGCATAGACCAAGAGCAATACAATCTTGCCCTGGTGAATAGCAGGATCATTTTAGCCACATAGATTGTTTACTTTCCATTATAAAGTTTTGTTTCTGTTTTTCTTAAAAGCCTTTCACCAAGTGTCCACGCATGGCAACTTCTCCTGATTAGCATTCTCCTGCTCCTTGCCAACTCTTCAACAGGGAATTTTTTCCAGCTTAGATCAGCCTAGCTAAGGATTTGAAATGGTAAACTCATTTGAAACCGTTTATCTTTGAAATAGACCTGTGATCAAGTCTACGGCTCCTGTTGGTTAGTCTGTTAAATGTAGCCCTCTTTGTCTTCACTTTAAAGATAGTTAAAATCTCCCTGAAGCAACCCCTGAGCCGCCCTCTGCCTAAGTGCGTCCCTTTCCCCTCGCTGGGCTTCCAGGGGCCCAGCAGCGGCTCCAGGAAGGGAAGTTGCGTTTTCCCTCCACGAACGTTTCTGCACCATCTCTCCTCCTTCCTGTGTGCTTTTTCCCAGGGGTCCCGTTCTCCTGCGGTCTTCTTTGCTTCCCAGGAGCCTCAAGTCTGAGCTTTACCCAGAATTGGTGCAGCCACATGGTTCTTTTTATTCTAAAGCAGTTTGCTCTCTCTTAGTTTTTAGACCCTTATGGCATTCCCGGTTTCCAGTATCATTTTGTTGTGTTTTGTTTAAGAGAAAAAAAGAGCCAGGGCTTTGGCTGGCAAGCACAAGGTCATGAGTTTGATCCCTGGTACCAAAAAGAAAGAAAGAACAAAAGAAAGAACGAATGGATGGATGAACGAAAGTAAGAAAGAAAGAAAGAGAAAAGAAAAACAAAAAGCAAGAGACAACAAACAGCAACAACAACAAACCCAAAACAATAACAATATAGGCTTTCAAAACAAGATGATAGGAATTTAACAGTAGTTGTAATGTTGCATATTGTTATCTTCAAATGAGTTGCTTAGATTACCAAATATGGACAGCAAGATTGATCTAATCATGAGTATTAACTGCTCTTTTCCAAGAACTAATTAGTTGTATAGTCATCTTAGCTATCTTATGTGTGCGTGTGTGTGTATATATATATATATATATATATACACACACACACATTTTTGCTTACCTCCTATCCAAAATCCACCTAATAAATCAACATAGCAGATTTCATGGCAAGGACATGCGCTCTGGTGATTATTTCTGTACATTTCTAGTTATGAGCAGTTTTGGAGTAGGTATTGTATGCTTAGCTCCAGCAAGCAAATCTTCGATGGAGAACTTCCATGTACCACTGACTGAGCCAAGGAAACAGTGGGTCCAAGTGGTGCCTGCTGGGTCCCTTGCAATGTAGCTGTGCATCTCTGCCCACCTATCCTATATATCATCTCAACAAAACTCCGCTGTACTGTAATGGGGAACGAGATCTTGCAGTCCCTACATACCTGCTTAGTGTGGAAACTGTCTGATTCTTAGAAACCTCATTTCTTTACTGGTTCCTTGGAAGGTAGGCATTACACCAAGTTCCTGTGGTAGTATTTCATGTCGTGTTACCATATTTATTTACACAGATTCATGCTAGACCAATTTATTTCACCATCTGCCAAATAGTGAAAAGTGGCTTAAATAGAACTACTACGTAATTTGGCTTAAAGTGTCTCACCCACCGGTTATTCTTTTCTCCTGTTTCTTAAATTCCTAGTTTACTTCCTACTTTCTTCATAAATCTATCTAATCCATACTAACAATTACTTAGTGTACTTTTGGTCTGATATATATATATATATATATATAGCCTTGAAATACTTTCTTTTATTGTTGCATACTGGAGACTGAACGCATATACTCCTCAAAAGTCCTGTGATGATTCGAGGTGGTGGGGCTTCTGGAAGGTGATTGAACACAAATGATTTTTACTCGTGTGAAACAGAAGACCCCATGAAGCTCAGTTTCCCTTTGCCACAGGAGGACGTGGGAAGAAGGTCACTGTTTACGAACCAGAAGGTAGAAGGTGACCCTCACTGGTCACTGAGGCGGGCGGTGCCCTGCCCTTGTGTTTACACAGTGCCTGGAACTGTGAGGGGTAAACGCTTGTTCCTCTCTCTGCCCAGGCTGTGCTGTTCTGGTTTAGTAGCCCACACTGGCAAAGGTGTGTCGGAGGCAGCTGGGTTTGTACCTGAGGCGTCACAGTGTCCTGTGTTTCTCAGAAAATCAGGCACTATGTAATGTAGTTGATCGATGAGCTGCACTGGTTGATTTAGTGAAATTAAATTAATTTTGATTTGTTGATGGCTTTCAGCAATTTCCTCACAAATGTTGACTAGTTATATCTTTTTTCTTGTTATGTGTATCCATTTATGTGATTGTTTTGTGATGTTATGACACATGAGTCTCATATACAGATCTTGGTGGAGTAATAAATACTGTTATAAGTGGGTCTTACTAACGTCCCCTCAGATGAATTTAAATTAGTCTGCATTTTTTTCCATGCCTGGTTAATAGGTTAAATGCTCATACATCAGAGAAGCATTGCCTTATGATTTTAGTTCTTTACGAAGATTGTTTCTTGATACTCACTTTTTGTGTTTTAGTCTTTGGAAGAGAGACATTCAGAGGTGTATTTGTGAAGCTCCCCTCACAGTTAGCCTTTCCCGTTTTCCCCGAATCTGCCCATTTCTTTAGGGCATGTGTGTTTGCTTCTGTGTTTACTTTCCTCAAGATAAATTCTTTTCCTGCCAGTGTCCAGGAAATTATTCCTTTGCAGAAATGTTTCCTCTTCCCATCTAAACTGCCCAGAGTGAATACAGACTGTAAGTCCCTCCCCTTTGTCTTTTAAATCATAAATGTGATAGAATTCTTCAGAAGAATTAAGAATTAATAGGAGGAAACCCTTCCCTCACAAGGTCTTTTTTGCTGTTGTCTGGGTTTTTAATTTGTTCCCTGGTTGATATGCATTCTTACTGGCAGTAAAGTTGTGCTTTTGAGTTAACTGATTGGAAACTTCTTTTAGTAAAATTTTGGTAAAAGAACAGCCAAGGAATGTGGAAGTTGCCATGAGACAGAAGAAATAGTCACAGGGAGCCTGGATAGCACAGAGTCCAACTTACAGGAGACTCCCCGCCGGAGGAAGGGCCAGCCTGGCCCCAAGGCCAGTGGGTCCCTGATGTTTGGGCTGAGGGAGGCAGCTTGTGTGGCTATTGGGACAAAGGTGACTTTCATCCGTTCTGGAATGTTCCTGGTTTATCTCAAGCTGACAGCAAAGATGTCAGGGCTCTTCCTGGCACTGTGTGGGCCAGGGTCTTGTCAGCATTAAAGCCGTTCTTTCCTTCTTTGCTTGTGTGTTTCTTCCCCACTTGCTCTGTCTCTGTCTCTCTCTGTCTCTCTGTCTCTCTGTGTCTCTGTCTCCCTCTCTCTGTGTGTCTCTGTCTCTGTCCCCTCCTCTCCCTGTCTCCCCTTTCCCCCCTCCCCTCTGGCTCCCTCCTTCTTTCCCCTCCTCCCCTCTCCCTTCCTCTCTCCCTATCCCTCTGTCTCTTTCTTTCACAGTTTGCTGGGGGAAGCAGGCCAGGCTTGCTTGGGCACCCTTGTGGCCGTGTGGACCCCAGGTGCCGCCGTCAGGTCAGGCCTGCCCCCTGCAGCCCTGTGAGCTGGCGTCCAGCCACACGGTCCCGTTCCTTCCTTTGGCCCAAGGTCCCGGATCCCACTGCGGCAGCCACGCGGTGGAGTCACATAGGGTGGGAGGAGAAAACACTGCTGTCTCTCGGTGTTCCTGGGGGCCAGTTCCAGGGACCCCCAGGTTCCTTCTGTAAAATGGTGCCACGTCTTCATACACCCTGTGCGCACATCTGCGTGTACACTGTGAATCATTTCTCGGTTGTTTATAACACCTCGTCCAAAGCAAAGGCTGTGCAGATGGGTGTATTGTTTCAGGAACGATAGCAGAAAGGTATTCGTGTTCAATGCAGACACTGTTCTTTTCAGATGTTTTCAGCCTGAGGTTGGTTGAATACACAGACGTGGAGCTCACAGATGCAGCAGGCTTCCTGCGATCCTGAAGGATGCTGCTGATTGAGAGAGTGAATGCTACCTTGAATAAAGGCTGGAGAGGTCTTTTCACAAGTGGTTGTTTCATTGTTTGACATACGTTCTGAGGTGTGTGCTAATGCACATGCAATGAGGAGGCGTTATACCAGCTCGTTGCTTTTCTTCTATGTAAGTGACCTTGAGAACAAGTTGTATAATTTTTCACCATTTGGTAGGGTAGAGGCACGGACTCTGGGATAGGTAAATGTGATTTGGGAGACTTAAACTCTGGTTACTCGTCTGTGAAATGGAGCTCATAGTAATGTTTACTAAGTCTGCAGAAAAGCTAGGTAAGAAAATTCCTGAAAAATGCTTAGTAAAACTTAGCCCAGGATAGACAGCAGCTCCTGATTTTATTTATATCTCATTATGATGGGCAACTGAGAAACATGTGTGTGTGTGTGTGTGTGTGTGTGTGTGTGTGTGTATGAACATACACATGCATATGTACAGTGTATAATAAATACACATGCACAATTTGAATTTTTCTTTAAAAAGTCATAAGAAAACTTGAACTTTGCACTTGAAGGCTAAGAGCTTCAGCTTTTGGCACTGCTTAGAAGTCTTATGCCTAGGACATGGAGCAGAAAATTATAGGATAATATGAGAATTATTGAGAGACTCTTGCATAAGGTCAGGAGAGGAAGCTTGTACTGAAGGTGTTAAAACTTGACAGCAAGAGAAATAAGAATAGTATTGCTCAAGTGAAAATAAAAACTAAGGAGCTTCTGAATAGCATTAAAACTATGTACTTTAGAAAAGGGGAAAACAAGAGTGGCATTTTTTTTCCCAATTCGTCGTGAATGTTTCTGAATTTTTTACAACCTAGTAAACTCCTCTTCACCAGTGTGATCCCCTGGTTGAAGAGGATATAAGTACGGGCCACACACGGCAGGGCTGTGCTTCTGTCTGCCCTGGAATATGCACCATTAACCCTCAGGTATATGCACAAAAAAGGGACAGTATTTCCATAGCAACGTTAGCAAAACAGAAAATCTGCCTACTGTCTAAGATCCTACTTTTTTTTTTTTGAAGACCGCCCACTCACCAAATTGGCAGCCTGTGTGAGTTAATTAAACTCAGAGGTAAATTATTAAAAGTGAAAAGAAATTAAAACAAGGCAGGAATGATAAATAATTTATAATTAGTCAAAAAGAAGCAGGAGGTAAAGGAAGCGAATCCTTTTTGATAGGCACAGAGTCAGGAGGTGTGTGGGGGGCGAAGAGAGCGGCGATGACTGGTGATTATCATGAGATGGAAAGGACAGAAGAATCCACAGAGACCTCTGCCTGTGGGTTACACCTTCAGTGACACAGAAGAGCCCTGTCCCGCTTTGCCCCGTTTTAGTCCATAGTGCCTGAGGTTGACAAACACCTGTTTGTTTGTTTTTTTAAGAACTCAATCCTTGAAAAAAACATATCTATGGTATGTTCTAGCTCCATTTTAGAAAGGGAGAAGTGCGAGGCTTTTGTCCCCGTGTTTTCAAAGTCAGTATGTGTTTTAAGGTTTCCTAAAATTTTCATTGACCGCACCCTGCTCGACAGTTCAACTAAAATTTAAAAACATCTGGCAAATCAGATGGAGAGCAGCTGAATGGACACTTTGTGGTAGTTTTATTTACCATGCATTATGCAAACCTTACTGCTTTCTTCGGGGTTTTATTTTATTTTATTTTATTTTATTGCATTTTATTTTATATGTAATAGTTAACTACCTGAGATGAACGGTTAAAAGCAGTTTGGGGGAAGTGGAAGATAATGAATGTCCCTTTGATTGTTGATTTGAAAGTTAATAATTCAGGCTATTGAAAAACTTGAATTATCGCAAAGGAAACAGAGTGTAAAACAGTGATTAGAAGAAGTTGAATGATAAACTATGAGACAAAGTAAATGGTCCTTTACTGAAAGAATAAGCCATTTAATTTATTTTTCACCACAGAAATCAAAATAAAGCTGATGGCCTTTTTTTACCAGCTATTCTAGTTTACCGTTTGTTTACTTACCTTCTGTTTCATATATGCATATGCAAACATAGATAGGCTTATAAGAGAGAAAAGGCAACTATACATGCAGTTTTATTAGTGATAATTATTGCTCTTTAGAAATTGATGATTTAATAACATTACTGCAGGTTCCAACATAAATTTGATTGTCACGTATGGTGTTGCTTTACATATTTTGTTTGAGGCTGATGTCATTTTTCCTTGTTACTATTTCACTGTTTCCAAATTTAAGCTAACTAGCTGAGACACTAAGTCCATCAAACTGTGACAATTAGTAAAAGGAGGATTCTAAGCAAGGATTAAACTTTTGTATTGATGTTGCTGCAAACAACTGGTGCAGTGGGCATTGGTGACCCACCTTCAGTGTGTCTGGTTTGCCGGGTTTGTTTTTCAGCACATGAGCTTTAGACCAGACGACGTGCTGCTGCTTTTCCCACAGCGGTGAGCACCTGCTCTCGGGGACCATGAGGCTGGTGCTAGAACAGAGCTTTGGACGTTTGCGTCAGAACGGTGCTTGCTGCCCTTGAGAAACCCTTGGGGGCTGAGTTGGAGCCTAGATCGGTGGGGTACCCCCGGGAGTCCCTCCCTCGCTTCATAGATCTGGGTGAGATGGGGGGGGTTTGCGTGTTTACCAGCGTCCCTAGTGGGGCCACCCGACCTGAAGAATCTCTCACACGAGGTGCGCAATGCAGGATGAAATCCACAGTGACAGCTGGGAGTTGGAGAGGTGGATCTGGGTGTCACAGAAGGGGACCCAGCTGCATAGGATGGGCCATAAATCTAACATAGCTACTGCACCTTTTTTAGAGCTGATGAAAGTTTTCCAAACCTGGTCATTTGTGTCTAGTAAAAATATCCTTTGCCTGGCTGGGTATTTGCAAATGGCCCACTTGTTATTTATCCGACCAAACTTAAACTCTCCACACACCCCATAGCGGCTGGCCATGCGAAGCACAGTGGTCAACCCCAGAGTTGTGCTTTCCTCAAACCAGCCACTCCCCAGCCGCAGGCACGATAAAGTCCTGGCTCCTGGGTTTTCCCCCCCCTTGCCTGCTGGCTGAGCTCTTTGCCACCTCCAGACATGCCATCACCACTGTGTCTGGGGTCCCTCCATAATGTTCCATGCCTTCCGGTCCCCCACCCCTCTGGTCTCCTGTGACCAAGGCCTCTTGGCACCCTGCTGAGGGCTCTCCTAATGGCGGCTGTCTCTGCTTCCAGCCACTCCCAAGAGAAAGAGCTCAAGGCCAAACTGTAAAGAAACTAAAACACAGGGTGACGTGTTGAGAAATGCATAGGGGTGGAGGTTTCATCCTACTTATACGCTAACCAGTGGACAGCCATGGTCCTGGGGCGCAGGAACCCTGAGCTTCCTGTTTGCATGATTCTTCTGCTCCCCCATCCTGTGAGGGATGTCGTGTAGTCCCTCAGAGTCCTGCATGTGTGCCTGTGACAGCTCAGGGGCCTGAACGTGAGAAACCGTGGTCATCTAAATCAGTCAGTCTGCAAAGGATCTAACTTACCCAGCGACCGCTTCCTGAGGTTTTGATGGTGCAGTGGTATTCAATATTTGGAGAATAAAGGGGCTGCATATGGATTATTTCCAGAGCCCCAGAATACAGTTTCATGGGCTAGCCTGGGTCCTGCCATACCTCCAGCCAAATCCTCATATTTGGGGCTCAGAGAGTGTCAAGTTAAGCCAGTTATTTTTAAGAATTAGGTGATGATGTAGTCATTTAGCAACATGTCTTGCAGGAAGGCATCTTTTGTGGGCAGAAAGTCATAGATATCACTTGGGAAATGGCATGATAATGGTTGCTGCGTTGGTGAACTTAGTGATAGATCTTGATGCAATCTCGGAAACGCTTATTTCTGCGCTTCCACACACAGTTACTGAGAGCTGCCTGGTGGCCACACACTTCGGGAGATGTCAGAGGAGTACTTCCTGCAGCCATGGACCTCACACACAGTTCTTCAGGGAGCGAGAGGGAACTGAGTACACCATGACAGATGTCACGATACTGGAAGGCCTGTCACCAGGGATGGGCAGCGGCCTACGTTTGTTGATTTCTGTCAAGTTGTGTTTCTACTTAGAACACAGATTCTCAAAGCATGACTAAGTCCATCCGTCTCACACCTCCAAAACACCTGTCGGAGAGTGATTCATGGCTTGGTTCAAGGAAAGTATGCACCAGATTCAGTCTATAGGGCTTCAGGAAGAAGACAAGTATGGTGGACTCGGGGTCTTTGGATGGTGGGAGGTTGGAAAGCTTTGGATGAGGTTCACACACATTAAACATGCTTTTTTAGGTGACACTCTGCAGGTGGCAGAGTGTAGTACTGATATGGAAATTACTTTCAATTGAAAAATCTGTTACTTTTTGGTGCTGTAGAGCCAAACAAAATTAACTATGGTTATCGGTTGTTGTATTATTTACTTTCACCACCGCTAAAGGGGGCTTTGTTGTTCTCACTGGATATCTCCTCTACCCTGGCTTCTGTATTATAAAATTGTGCCAAAACATTTTTTTTGGAGCTAATTGCATCTCTAAAGATTACACTTGTAGCTTTGTGGTTCATTCAAAGAGTATTTACTGAGTATGGCAGATCTTGGGGAGAATCTGCACGACATTATCCTAAAGCTTTGTTCCTAAAGGTTTGTTTTCCACTTGGCCACAAATAGAAAAGTGATGAGTGATTTGATTTCAGCAAGTTTTATTTATATGTTTTGCATATATTAGGCTTTCTAAAAGCTTACACTAGAAAGAAAAATAGCATTTGCCTTATGAAGTTTTTATTTCACACAGTGCAGCACGAAATCAAGTGCAAAACATGATACAGTGTCAAAAAGTGAAAGTGTATCCTTTTATCCCACTTTATACAGTGTAAGAAAGATTTGTGGTTTCGTTTAGTATAATCTCAAGTGAAAGTTTTATTATCAGTTTTGAGCATTATTTTGTGTTATAATTCAATGTTTATAAAAGTGTTCAAATATTATCAGAGACTCAGATAACTAGATTGTGTATGGGACTTTATTTCTATGTCATTATCCTATTTGTAAGTACTTTAAATCAAAGTGCATATTAAGAATTATATAGCCTATGCTGGTACTATAGAAAAGCAATGGGAAGAAGAAAAATTGCTTGTTTTCCCCCCTTCTATGAACTTAATTAGACAGACTGGTTTTAAACCATTCTTATCAGGGCTCAGTAGAATTTTTCAATATTGGGGTATATATTTTCCTCAATTAAAATTGGGTTCTATTATACCCACCTTGTATATCTTGAGATCAATTTGTGATGGCCTTGTTTGAAAATGTGGGACACTGAAAGACAGTAATTGCACACACATGTTCCTGGTCGATGCATAGAGGAGAAAGTCCGAGAGGCCTCCTCCGGCAGGGGTTAGAGTATGGGCGGCTCGTGCAAAACGGGTCTTTGCACTGAGCTGCATCACTAGCCAGTCCCCATACTGGGCTGGGAATTGTGATCCTCCTGCCTCGGCTTCCTGAGTGCTGGGATTGCAGGCCCGCGGAGGAAGTGTGGGAATAACTGATGCTGCAGGAGGAAGCCCGGTCCACAGCGAGGTGCTGGCGTGTGGACGTGGTGGAGGCACAGTTTCTGCGTGGAAGTTTGCGGAGGGGTCCTGGCCGGCGGCCTCCCTGCCCTCGCCCGCTCCTCTGGGGATCACTGTGACTTTGCAGGCCCCAGCAAAGCCGCTTCTTACACGTCGCTCACCTGCAGTCATCTCTTGTGCGGCAGAGCCCGTGTCTACACGACTCGGTTCCCTGCAGACGCCGCGGACAGCCCTGCCGCTTTCAGCCCGAATGCAGCCCACGAGTGGGGTGAATCACTCCCATCTCTATCAGATAATGTTTCCATCTTTTAAAAATAAATTCCCAACAGAGCCACGGGACGCCGATCTGTTTCCAGTGCTGGAGTGGGGCTTCCTCAGGGGCGGGGCTGCAGTGGACTCCAAAACGGTCTGCACTATCTTACTGCTCTCCTAAGAAGTTAGACATTAAATATAAAGGAAAGATAAGCTGAATTCTGCTGGTAGCTTTTCAATATTTTGAAATCCTCCCACAAAAATCCCAAACCAAAATGAAGACCTGTGGCTAAATCTTGTGATCGGCTAGTGGCACCAATAATTAGAATCCTTCCTGTTCCTTAACTTAAACATCAATTGTTGGGAGAAAAAACACACACATTTTAAAAAATATGTTTGCTGTGTGGGGGACCTACTGAGATAAAGTAAAACTCCAGCGTGCATATTGTAACTATTCAGAAAGCCTCTGTCAACTATTGAGTGCAGTAGTTTATGTATCTTAACTTTATTTATTTATTTATTTTTTATTTATTTATTGAGACAGGGTCTCATTGTGCAGTTCATGTGGGCCTTGAGCTCACTTTGGAGCCCATGGTGGTCTGGAATTCACAACAATCCTCCTGCCTCAGGCTCCTGAGTGCTGGGATTACAGGTGTACACCACCACAGCTGATTGTATCTTAACTTTAGAAGCAGGAACTATTTATTCTGTTTTGTTCCCATAGCAAGTGCTAAATGAATATGTATTGACTAAAGGGACACACACTTTCTTTGAGACACGGTTTTGCTGTGCGGAGTAGCTGGGTTACAGAGGTGTGTCACCCCACCCGGCCACACCACACCTCTTGTTCAGACACTGTTCCTCCAGGTCAGGATGCCTGGTTTACCTGGTTACGGCAGTTACCAAATGCCAGCACGAGGTGAAGTTAACTCATCTGATTAGTGCGTTCACATTTTCACCTCAAATAGCAGTTTCTAGCTTGACTTCTTCACCAGTAAAGTTTTTTTGAAATGCCAGTGTTTCTATATAGAACACTTTAAACGGTGCCCAAGTATGGTAGATGTGATTGACCTGGAGAAGAGCTTCTCTGTACATTAAGCTTTTCACGGTACAGTCCTTGTTCATTAGGATATAGTGCGCTGTTGCTTCAAGGCTTAGAAAGGGTTCTGTGGGACATAGACATTTGAATTTAAGCGAACTGCTTTCTTTAAGGTTATTGGGAGAGAAGAGAGGATTTTCCTCTGAGACAGTTTATGATACTAAATAATCACAGAGGTATTATATTGTTCTGTCCATTGAGGGCTTCAGCGCTTCCTGTCAGCATAAGAATTGCCGCAGAAATGTCAAGTCTTTGATCTCCTTTCTGAGTCCCTCTCTAGGCAATAAGGCGATAAAGCAAAGCACAATGACCCACGCTCCTTTTTATTTCATTTGTGATAAAAATAGAATAACATAAAATTGAACTCGTATTGATTTCTGCATTAAACTTTTCCCTGAATTGCATATGTTTCGACCCACCATGTGGTTCTACAGATATGGCCTTTTCTTCTGAGAAAACACAGTGAGAATTTAGAGACCATTGTGGAGGTTTTACTCATTTCATTCATATATACACATTGAAGTGGTTATCAGAGATTGAAGGTCTAGGCTATGAAGTCATGTTTGCAATGTTCAAGTGGAGGCAAAATGTTAAGTATCTTATAATATACTGTTTTTAGCATACCAGATAGAAATAGATGAAGTGGATAAATACACTATATACTGTAAACATTCATTGCCTAAAATTCCATACTTCATGAAAAGCAATACCAGAATTCAGTGTTATGTATGCTAATGTTAGAAGCGGGAACTATTTTTTTTAATTTATTCTCAGAAAATGTACACATAGCCTGTGCTTGGTCAGTGCATGTGAATATATAATATCCACTTAAAAGTGGGTGCTGGGGATACCATGGCTCCAGTGTAACTGAGGGGACCCGTACTGTGCTCAAAGTCTGTTCTTTCACCTAAGTCTGCTATCCTCAAAAGGTGTCTTCAGACCACAGAAATGAGTATCCTAATCCTTTTGATACATAAAGAGCCTTTTGATGATGATAGATGAAACTCACTAGAGTGATAATTAGATCGTCAACATAGGCATCGTACAGTAGTTTGCTAATCCTTACTGGGTGTTAACTGTATTAACATTAATCACAACATGTGCATATTTTACTTGGATTAGTAGGTTGTGCAGATCTATTATCTCTTTTTTGAAAAGTAAAATCTTGGCATAATTAGCCAAAGCAATTGTTTTGGAATTTGTTTGCATTTTGTCTGAGTCAGTATTTGATATTCCATGTGAGTATCAGCATTATTGGGCTCTAACTAAACGTATGATCTTTGACAGACTGGTTTCAAAGCAATCAAAGGAAAATTCCTTTTCAAAAAAACTTGGGAAAATCTTTGCCAGGAATTAGTTTATAAACTGGGAAGCAAATTATTTACAGGTTTGGAAAATAGTCTTTTAAGAGAAATATGTTTAGGTATCATTGATTAGAATGATGGAACTATCTTTATGCAATCTTATTAGAATTTCCCATCACCTGACAAACTTCAAAGCTATTAGAGAAGATCAAGATAGGATGCAAGTGAAGGTCGAGGATGAATAGGTCTTGAAGGGTGGTGATCTTTCTCTGATCCGATAAGTTGTCTCCATTCTATTCACTTCCTTTTCTTCTTCTTTTTCTTTTTCTGGCAGACCATGGCTTATCAAAAGCTCTTTGTCTGATTAGTGATGATCCAAGTGGATTTGGGAATGAGACCTTGGTAAAGACAGTTACAGACCCACATTCTGTATGCCATTTTTAGTGCTGTCTTTGTTTTCGATCTTCACTAATTTGTAATATCTTCTCCCAGATTTTTCTTTATCCAGAAATAGACTTCCATCAGGGTTTTAGTTTTGGTATTGCAGTGTCTTCATTTATCCCAGCGGTGTTCGGAGAGACGGCTTCTGATGGGTCCCAGTAATCTTGCCAGGTGAGCACAAGGCTGGGCTCAGAAGGCTTAGGGTCCAGTCTGGTGCGCTGGTGTCACGGAAATAATGTTTATCATGATTTTCTGTTTTAAATATTTAGCATAGAGATGCACATATGACCGTATCGATCACATTGTGTATACTTCATTTTGTAAAGGATTTTCACATATACATATGCTGTCTCATTTTTAATAAAGTCACTTCATGACTGTTTTATCTTAATACATGCAGAATTAAACTTCAGATCTCTTTCATGGATATTGATGTTGAGCAGCGTTTTGTTTCTGTCTGGTGTTCAGTCTGGGTTAAATGTTTGCTTTTATATTGTACTGTGCTGTAAGTTAAATTAAAAAAAAACTCTTATAAAGTGTATTATAGTCACAGGATATACTTAGATAGCGAAGTGCAGAATCAGAGATACCCCACCAAGAAAATATGCGCCTTTAATTAGATAGGGACTTTATTAGCCTTAATACAATTTACCTGTGACATTTAATGGTACATCATTGCTTTAAAAATGTCACTTGGCTGGAATAGAAGTTAATTAGAGGCTGGCGACGTCTAGATGATGCGTCAGTTTTGTGCAAGGCCAGCCAGCCTTTGCCACCAGAAAGGGCATCGTCAGGGATTGTGTGCTGGTCCCGAGGAAGACGTGGAATCTAAACTACAGTATTTCACTTTCACAGAATTTGCTAATTAAGAGAAAATATTTCATGTATCTATCTCCACATGAGCAAAGGTGATCACAGTAGTTTCTGGTTTTCCAAATTGGGGCTATAAAACAGCAACTTTTCTCTCCACATCCATCATTTAAGAATCCACGTCTGTCTTCCACCCTCCACTCGATGCTTCCAGCTCTCTGAAATCCTGAGAATCCTGGCGCATGCCGGTTTCCTTTGTGCAGTGACTGTGTAAACTGTCGGAGCCGAAGCTTAGGGGCATCGTCTGCTGTTCATGGACACCGTTTTCCTGGGTCTGTGGAAGGGGTTAACTCAGTCTTACTGTGCTGGGGGCTTAGTTTAGTCAGCATGGCTTCCACGCATGCGCTCTGCGTGCACCCCGTCCGGTCAGTGGGGTAGCACCGTGAAGAGCTCGTCGACGTCCCGCGGGGCCTGGTGCTGCTAGGTTTGCTGTGGTAGTGAAGGGGGAGCCTCTCTGTCCCTCCCCGAGAGTCATAGCCCCTTGCACTTCTAATGTTTCTTACTCTTAAAAAAATAAAACAAAACTGTATTTTGTTTAAATGTCCAAAACCAATAAATTTTTCGCTTGCGCGTTACCCTTGAAACTTGAATTGTGATATAAATGAGGGAAGAGTTCCATCCCAGGTTTTGTCCAGAATGTCCCTTCTTGCTTCTGGCCCATTCGGCCTTTGTTGCCCATCCTGACTTTCCCCACCGAGAAGCGGCTTCCCTTGCCTTTTGGCTTCCTTCCTCTCCTTCTTTTCTCCCTTTTTACTTTCTCTCCATCCTTCACGCCCTCTTTCTTCCTTTTCTGGTTTTCTGTACTGTGACATGAACCCAGGACCTTTGCCTTGAGCTACACTGTCAAACTTTCTCTCTCTTTCTCTCTCTTTTTTTTTTTCTTTTTTAAGACAAGGTCTTGCTAAATTGTCCAGGCAGTACTCTAACTTGCAATCCTCCTGCTTCAGCCTCCCTCAATGATGGGATTACAGGCATCACCACTTTGCCTGGTTCATTTTCATCACCTTTGACTACATTTTAATTAAATTTAGTATGCAAATGTATTCTAATACAGTATTTCTGAATGCTTATGTGTGTGTTTTGGCCTTGATCTGTTTAGATTTTTGTAGGAATGGAGACTTCTTAAACTGCCTCTCCCGGTACAATCTCTCACATTTGTTGGCCCATGATACTTAATTTCTGTCTAACAACTGATATGCAAGACCATTGCCATTTAAGCACACTGTAGAGAATTATTGTTTAAATTTAACTTGGGAATAATTAATCCCTTTATACCTAGTGCTCCATTTTTGGAATGACACATAATAATGGAGCATAGTAAAAATTTTTCTCTTCAAATTTTTGTTCCTTCAATTTTCTAGGGAACGTACATGAATTTCATACAGAAATTTGAAAAAAATTGCAACCTTTAGCTTAAATGGGTTCAGTTGAAATCTTCCATTAGTCAGCATTCTGTAATCACTGCAATAAGTAGTAGCTTTGAAGATGAATAGATTATGCTGTTAAATTTCAAGCACAGGAAGCAATACACTAATATAACAGCTGACCTAAAGGGACGTTTGTGTCATCCGGTGTGGACTGGATTTCCGCAGAGGAGCAGGCACAGAGGACAGTGCGTAGTGAATGATCACAAACTGTAGACACGCTCCTGAAACCTAACCTGATCCCTGGGGACTCTCTGAGAGGGAGATTTTAATATGTTTATCATTCAGCCTGTTCTGAGTTCCAGTTGTGCAGAAGAGGCAGCCACAACAGCATCATGATGGCTTTTCAAAGCATTCCTTTGTTATTCTTAAAGGGCATGGATTAGTCAGTGCCCTCTATGAAAAATAGCTTCATTAATCCTTTTGGTGATGACCCATGAAGCCAGCTTTCACGTTGTGCGTGTGAAGGACTGGGAGAGAGACTTCACCTTTCCCAGCGTAACCCAGGGAGTAGGACTCGAGGGCTAGCGTTTGAACTCAGACATCTGGTTCCTGAAGGGGACCTTGTTTGCTAAATGCTTTTGGCTTTTGTAAAAGCTCATCATGTGGGAACATGAGTGTGAAGCTCAGAAGCACAAGTAAAAAAAGTGTTGGGGAAAGGGGAAAACGTATCTACATAAAGTGCTGAGGTGACCGACCCAGACGTGTGTCGCCAGCTGAACTCAATGGAGAGCGTCTGGCAAGTGTCAAAGGAAGTGAGTCGGCTGGAATTCCCCGCCTGCTGGAGCGTGGTAGGGGAAGGAAAAATAAAGACATCGCTAGATGTGTGGATTCTGGGAGTTTACTCTTAGATGACCTGTTTCTGTGACTTTTGGTACGGCGTAATCCTTTTAGGAATGCCAATTTCCTTCATCTCTCCATGCCGTTTCCTTTCCACTTTCTGAAATGCATGTTATAAAGGTGCTTACTGAGCAGGACTCTACAAACTGTCTTGATTGAAACTTCAGTCGCTTGAAAGAAAGTGCTCCTAGAGGATGCTGTGGGTGATAAAGAGGCAGTGAAGGCAGCGACTTTAAGGAGAATGCATGTCGTTTTGCTCATGAGTAAAGGCACAAGCATGGCTTCAGTACTTAGACTGCTGAACAGTTTAGAGTCCATGAATGATACAAAAGTGGTGTCTTCTGCTTCTGTACCCTCATGATTGACTAGAAAATCCAAGCACTTTGTGTAACAACGACATGTTCATGTGGTCATTTGAATTCTAAGATTTATGGTTCTTTTTCTTTTCCAGCGTCTGGCTTTGAAAGCGGAGAAAGTACAAGCAGCCCACCAGTGGCGGGAAGACTTTGCGGTAAGGACGCTTTCACCTCGCTTGATTGATGTCAGCTGACATTAACATGTGGATAATTATGTCCACATGGCGATATTCTGTAGCGATGGAGTCATGTGTTATAGGACCCAAAATTCACCTTACTTTGTTTTTTTTTTTTTTTTTTTCTTCTTTAATTACTTTTGGGTAATCCGGGCCAATTACAGTAGGAGTAACATGCTTGTTCATGTTCTCTATTAAAAAAGAAAAACAAATCCTTTAAAATATTCTCCCATACTTGAAAAATACATTAAAATAGAATTAAATTGCAACATCTGAATAATCTTGATGGATGTCCTGAATGCCCTGGTTGAAAAGCATGTCGGTACCTTGGGTTTCTTAGAAGCTGTGTGTATGTCTCATAATCATTTTGATGGGGCAGTGTGGCTAAAGTGAGAGAGAATGTATTCAACCTTTTAAAATTTCATTTGCTTCACTTGGCTAGAAATGTCTTTGCTCTGCTCTTGCCTCCTTTTAGGAATGCCAATTGGCTTTAGTTTCTGCTTTTTTTTTTTTAAAGATAGACTTGTTTTGTGGTTTCATTTTACGAATAACAGAAATCCATCTTGTGATGAACTCAGTCTTTCACCTGCCTGCCCTCACCTTGAGTCTGCTAAAGTACTTTTGTTACATCTTTGAGTTATTTCATTTACAGGGAGAAATGTCTTTACTTTCTGATCACTGAAAAATCCCATGCATTCCATTTTAGGGGTATGACTTTCCCTTAAACCCACTCCTTAATTAAAATAGTCTTAGAATGTGATTGACAGCTTGGCTGTATTTTGTAATGTCTTGGAAAGCAAGTGCAGAATTTAAAGTTGTGCTGTAACAGAACACTAAATGGAGGTTTAGGAATTAAAACATTTACTTTCTTCGATTATATTGTATATCAAAGAAAAACACAGTGAATGATATTTCCTTTACTTATAGTAGTTATTTAATATTCCAGACTTGAAGCTTCTGATATTGTTTTTCTTTTCCACTAATGTATAATGTCTGAAATAGTCCACTAAGAGAAACTACTTGACTCCTATAAGTTTGATTATTTCAGTAAGTGGATCGTATTGCTGGAGACATTGGTTTTAGGTAGGTACTGGCTTTGTCCACACTTGTTCGTCATGGTTGGGTCTATAAGGATGAACTTGTCACCCACAATAGAGAAGAAAACAGTGATTGAGTTAAAAAAAAAAAAAAAACAGCCCTGTGAATAATGACTACTTTTTAGCTCCTACAATGATGGGGTTGTGGTAGTTCCTTGGTTTTAATTGAAATGCAAATAAGCTTGAAATTTCTCAAATAGACAAAAAAGGAAATCATATTTATCCACATAATGTTTGATTAATAGTAAGCAGAACTCACTCTTCCGTCCCCCTGCTGGCAGAGAGGAGGCAGTTGTAATGGCGGTGTAAAGTGGGCTACGCGGAAAGCTAGATACATTCCGCCTCGTGTTGGGCTAGTACAGTTGGTGCTCATTTAGATCGAAACTTCTTTCATTAGGAGACTCTAGAGATCATTAAAGTACACAGAGCCAGCTTCTGTCATATATAGATGATACATTTCTAAGAGCCCTGTTTTTATTAATGTCATCTGGTGGTATTTCAAGTAGTTCTTAAAAAAAAGGGGTAACTTGGAAAGCAGGTCGCAGGCCTGCCTTTTACATCACGGAGGACGTTTCCTTTGACTCTTGTTTACTGCTCCCCTGACCTCACGCCTCTCCCCAGACGTGTTGTAAACCCTTTCAGCAGATGCTGACTGATACTCACGCAGCGTTCTGGCAGTGGCTTTTTTCTCCTTACAGTAGCAATGGGTGATCATTATTCATAACACAACACTTAACGCACGTTAGTTATGATCATACTGTATTGGATCCAAACCATCAGAAATTGTATGACACTCTCATTTCATTTCCTTTATTTCCAAGAAAAAGAAGCCAGTTAAACTGGGAGGCACCATCAGTTTTAAGCCGTGTTCTTATTTCTGAGATTTCAAATGCGAAGACCTTTACTTTGGCGTGGGACCCCCAATTACAGACTCAGTGCCCGAGTGAAAGTAGGAAAAGTTATGCAAGACAAGAGGTCAGTCCCACAAAAGACACACAAAGTCACTGGAAAACAAACTGTCTACCAGTGAGTGTTACCTGTTCTCAGCAAATAGTGGGCACCACGGGGGAGAATTCATGAATAAATTCTGTTTTTAGTATGCTCCTAGGTTATTTCACAGTTTACCTGGGACTTAACAACCCTATTGATGGACAGTGAAAGAAGACATTGAAGAAAGAAAGCTGGCCATGGTCAGGCCCCATTAGTCTGTTTCTCCAGTGTTCCTTAAGGACCATGGGTGGCTGCTGGGACCCGGGTCTGTCCCCCTCTGCACACTGGGAATTGGTACTTTCCATAGCTGGCCATGCCAGCCATCTACAAAGTCTTCCAATAATGCTTCTCTTTGAAATCGCATGGCCTGATGGAACATTGGAATGGTAGTGATTTTATGCTTGGAGAGCAGAACCTGAATAAAATTTGTTTAATCATAAAATTCAGGAAAAAAGTACCAAAGTAAGGCACATCCGTACCCCTAATAAAGTAGATGCTGCTTTAGCGTGTAGGTATGGAATAGCAAATCCTTCAAGGCTAGAATACAATTCAAATTAGTGGCTGGAAATTAAAAACCATCAACATTGATTCTCTCCTTACATTGTGAGAGCACACAAAGCAGTTGAAAATTTTGTCAGTATTTTAGTGTATGTGCTGCCGAAGTGAGCACTTTTGTCAGTATTTTAATCAACATTTAAAAATGTTTAATTTCATGTTAAATGCTGCAATCTTCCAAAAGGTACTCCATTTCAAGTTTTGTAATCCTTTTTATCCTTTAAGGTATTTAACTGTTTTCACCCATGCAATAGAACTTTAATGCCATCCTTTAATAATTTAACACTAAGATGATTTGGAAGGCAGAAAAAAATTTCCTAAAAGGTACATTAACATTTCAAAAAGAAATATAATATTCTGCTTCTTCTCTCAAGCATCAGTGGGCGAGTTTCATTAACATTACTTAGGCAAATGTTGATTAACGCTGCCTACTGCATAGTGTGGAGAAACCGCATAAACAGAAAGAACAAAAAGCAGACACTAAGATGCTGGCACAACAAAGGGCTCCCGTAATTCATACTGTCTCCCAGCTCCCTTGAATTCCCAACGGAATATACAATCCCAGGAACAAAGGCCATGCACACTAAATGGATGAAGATTTATGCAGTCATGCATTTACAAGTTCAAACCAATATTTGTAAATAAGCAATGTCTACCAGCTGCTGTCAGGCCACCGTGCAACTTGGGGGTGGTAAAGGTGACATTTCATGTCACTTATGATGGACAAATTATTTTGTTAAGGGCAAATGGGAGAAGAAGAGCAAGGAAAACTTAACTGTTCCACATTAAATAATGGCTGTTATTTCTATCAAACAGATCTTTTCCAGTTGCGTTTGAAATCTCATTTGACTGCATTGTAATGGTTGGTTAACTAAGGCAATTTCATTTCCAACTAAGCCTGCAGTATTAATTGTACTTACACATGTATAAACATAAGAGGTGCCTAATTTGTGTTTTAATAACTGGGATCTTTATGTATGGCTTATTAGTGCCAGTTTCTTACTGTGCAGGCTGGAGACAGATGTCTAGAAATTGACCAGTAAATAAAACATTTGAAGAGGTCTCTTTAGCTTCAGCTTCCCAGAGAAAGTAAATTAAAAGTTAGAGGTTTTTTTTTTTTCTTTCTAGAAAGGTTTAGTGCTACTGAGTGTCAACCAAGTTAATTTATGTCTTCAATATAGCTTTAATTGTATAAGTTTTAAAATCCCCTTGCCAAATCATGTTTTGAAACATTGATTTAAAGTTACAACATTTTATAAGTTGTGTAAATATGAAAAAATAGGCACTGGCATTATTTCATCCATCCTTAATCATTTCGTGGAATTGTACCATTCACCTCAATTGCAGCATGTGCCTTGGGAAAATGGGGAATGGGAACACACGCAGTATTTATTTTCACTATAATATATAAAAATGAACACAATTCTACAGTATAACTTGGTTGAGGATGTGGAAAAATTAGTTTTTATCCTAATGAATATGCAAGTGAATTCGATATACCATCAAAAAATGATTTTAGGCTCTTGCCTGATTTAGTCTTTCTAGTTTCTACTCATGGTTCAACTGCTTGCATATTTTAAGTTTTTTGAAGCTTTTTGATGAATGATCAGTTTTTTATCCCTGCTTCTTTCAAGAGTCTTGAGAATCTATTTTGTACATTAAGAGAGATTAAAATGAGTCGCTGTACCAACTGAGTTACCCAGTCTAACGGGAAGGAGTCGGGCTGGTGTGCGGTGCCTGCACACACACGGAGGTGCCCGCTGCAGGGAACCGCAGCGCAGTGGAGTCGGTGGTGATAAACCCGGGCTGTATTGTTAGTCATTCTGGTTGTAACTCGTGCTTTTTGTGACTTACATTAAAAAGAACAAGCATAAATATTTAACCGTTAATTACTTAGCCAAAAGCACTGACTTCACGCACAGTGAGTTTTGCTATCTTCTAATGATCTCTCTGGCCACACTTTCTGTTTTAATTAATGCCAAAATAAGGATGATACATGCGCATATAACCGAAGCCCCTATGGTAAGACACTGCATTGTGTTGTATTTCCTATAATAATGCAGATTTGGCTAGGAGGACTGGGTACATTTCTTTCCTTGTCCTCAAGTCCCTTCTCAGGCAGGAAGTGGGAGGGTCGCATGGGGATTCCTGTATTTTTCAAGATGAGTCTGCTACTCAGTATCTTGAGATAGGGACTGTGGAAATAGGGCTGAATGATCGAGAGGCTGGAATTGCTGTCCATGCGCTCGGCCTCAGCCTCGCTGGTGTGGAAGCTGGCCAGGATTCCTGCCACCAGCTGGTGCCAGGTGACAGTCGCCAAAAGAAGCTTTTTAAATGTAGATTTCATTAACTTCTATCACTGGAGCTGCATCTTATTATGAATTTTGGACACGCCTATGTGTGCGAACGTGAGAGCTTCCTGTGTTAATGTCTGAGCCACAAAACAAAAAGATGGAAATGATAGATCTGCTGTAAATTATTACAAATTGAGGACGTGCTTAAATTGTGAAATTCCACTTTAAAACTCCGTCCATGTCACGCTGCTATTTAAATCTTCAGGTCCACTTAGCATATATGGAGGGGGCCCAGGCCCTTCATGATATCGCCCCCTGGCCCTTTTCTAAACTCTCCCTGTACCATCTCCTCGGAGAATGTTAGCACTCTGCCGAGATTCTAAACTCAGTGCAGGGTTAATTGGCTTCAAGTTTTCCTCACACAGTATTCTTTTATTCACCTTCAGACCTTTTGAGAATCTCTGCTTAGGAATCTTTTCCCTGTCTTGCAAATTTCCTTTGGCTTTGACTGATCCACTGATACCCATATAAGGTTCAGTATGTGTATTTCCTAGGTCCCTGCTTTCTCTCCAATAAAATGTCAGCTCTTGGGGGCAGGGTAAGTGTTGCTAATGCATTGCCAAGCAAACCTTAATCTGTGCAATACCTGCCAAGTCATAGCCTATATATGATTTTTTTAAAATTAAAAATATTACTTGTAGCATTGGGCTGTTTTGGTTTGTAAACATTATTTTCAATATTTAAGAGATAAAGAAAAATTCGTTGAAACTGCCTTTTTATGTCTGAACATATCTGCCCACAGAATATATGTGTGGCAAAGTTAACTCAAAGCACAGGGTCTAGAGTTATGCAAATCTACTTTAGATTTTGGATCTGTCAACATCTTGTTACGCAGTTTTGGTAAAGTAATTGTCTTGGGGTATCACTTTCTTTATCTAAAAGTCTCTTGGCTCTGTGGTCTCCACTGACATGTTTCTCTCTCTGACGTGCAGGAATCGCCATTTCACGTGCTTCCACGAGCGCTCTTGGCTTCCAAACAAAGTGTCTCCAGACAGCCTGGCTTTGTCTCAGGAGGCCACACAGGCCAGGGAGTCTCTGGATGGGTGCGCACCTGCGCAAGGGAGCGCCCAGCTCCTCCAGGCCCGGGCCGTGTGCTGCTGCCTCTGTGCTCTCCCAGCGGAGATGCCTTGGAGCTGGAGATGCAGGGCGTTTCCCGGGGTGTGGGTGAACTGCACCCTCCCAGGCCTAGGGAGTCGTGGTCGCTGCGGGGGAGAGGGTGCTGAAGCTGATTGCCGTGCTCCCTGTTTCTGATGGAAGCGGCTCACCATCTCTGACCTAGTCCTCCCCCCGCCCCACCGTGAGAGCGGGAGCACCTTTGTTTGGGAGTCTCTGCTCCTGCCTTAGCCTCCTCTCCGTGCCCTTGTGGCCTCTGGTCCATATAGTTCTCTTCCTTGGCGAAGAGTTGGCCCTTAGCGAGTGAATGCATTGAAAGGAATTCTTGATAATTTGCCAGTTTCACACCTATGTCGTCATACGTCAGGTTGACATTGGAGAACCCTGTTGCTACATACATTTATATCTCCAAAAAGTATTTATATTTATATTTATATATATATATTCAAAATACTATCTATCTATCTATATATATATATTCCCAACCTTTTGCAAGGACTTTGAAAATAATTTTTAATACAGAGGCATTATCTCCTAGACTTCTCTCCAGAAATTGGAGAGTACAGAGATTAATACATATTTCTGTCCTCTGGAGATTCTTGAGGATGGAGCCCTGGGGCAATAACTGTATTCCCAGAGACAGTTTTTGCATTGAGAGTAGCATCAGATGCCAGAATAATTTCAATTTAGTAGAGTTCTAGAACTGTTAATGGCTTTGCTGATATTGCTATGGGACAGAGAGAGTATTCCAGCAGTAGACGACACGGCGTGAAAGCTTTTCTCTGTGAACAGTACATGCTAGAGTGCAACTTGGCTTTACAGTAAATAAGCAAAGCAGGAGACGCAGACAGTTGATGCTGGCCATGGCGTTTGCCCCTGCTGGGGCTGGCTCGGACACTGGGGAAGCCCACGCCCTGTGCCCGTGGAGAGGCTGCAGGAAGGCTGCTGCCTGGCACACACATGATGCTGACACAAGGTAGTAAACACGGAGATACAGTACTTTGAAGAGTTCTGTGGCTTAACTTTATAGGTGAGAGAGAGACAGAGACAGAAATGGAGAGACAGTGAGAGAGACAGACAGTGACAGAGAGAAATGGAGAGGCAGACAGAGAGAGAGAGTGACAGACAGACAGACAGACAGAGACAGAAATGGAGAGGCAGGGGGGAGGCAGAGAGAGAGAGAGACAGAGAAGACACAGCACAGGGAATGTTCAAGTGCAGTATCATCTGCAAGTATTTTGTAAAAGCCGCCCAGCTGGGCTTTGCCCCGTGCTCCTTCCAGGCGAGGAAGGGCCGCAGACGCGGGGGCAGTGGCCGGCAAGGGAGCCGCCAGGGCCCTGGGAATGCTGCTCCTCCGGATCCGGCCTGGTCAGGTGTCTATCCCCCTGCTCGTCCCTCCTCTAATAAGTTTGCTTCATTTTTTTCACTCTCTCACCAATTGACAAATAGACTCCAATATCTTCTGCCTATAAAAATTAAGCCGTGGCCTCTGGGGCTTTGTGCGATTTCTCTGCCGTCCTGTGCTCAAGTGGGCCCAGCACGGATTCCTCTCCACTGCCCCGCTGTCCACTGGCCTGCTCTGCTTCTCATGGGTGCAGATTCCCATCCCGGCACCTCTGGGCACTTCCCACTGACCTTCATGCTGTCTCCTAGCACCACCTTAGCAGCCCGCTTCTAGGCCCTTCTCTTTCTTTTAATTTCTCAGGAAACCCCACTTTCCCAGCTTTCCTCAGCATTTTTTTTTAATTGGCTTTTGTTTGCATTTCTCAACTTTGCAACACCCATGGTACCCTCCTGCTCCCCTCCTGCTGCCCCCTGCTACCCACTGCTCCCCTTCTGGTACCCTCCTGCTGCCCCCCTGCTCCCCCCTGCTCCCCTCCGGCTGCCCTCCCACCGCCCT